>MBFL02000530.1:0-18645 GCA_001696595.2 Aspergillus hancockii
GAAATCCCCCGATTCTCCGCATCGCGCTCCGCGCGCTCCATAGTCCGCTCAATGCCCGTGATGAAGTTGAAGTCGCGATCGAAGGCCGATTCCGTCGCGAGCTCGTTCTTGCGGAGGTAGGCGGCTGGGTCACGGACGCCGGTGCATTGGGACCAGAGTTTATGGCGGCGGGAGCAGGGGAGGGAGCAGGTGCGGGTTTGGCAGCGGGGGCAGCGGTATTTTGGGGGTTGGATGTGACTATAGTTTTTCCATGTTAGTATGATTTGAAGATAGGGGAAGGGAGATGGAAAGAGGTGTGTTTGTATGTACCAGATTGTGCAAAGGTCGGAGAGGAGGGGGGTTTCTCCTTGTGTTGACATTTTGATAACAGTTCTTCACTTTTTAGGAAAATTTAATGTTATGATTATGGGAGTAAGAATATATTGCAAGAAGGTAGATAATGTGTATAGAAAAGTAAATGAAAGATGTTATGATAGACGATATTGTTAGCAAGTGGACCGAAGAGAAAAAAGTCTCGATGGAAGATCGACATCAAGCTTATCGATAAGCAACCAGCCATTCTTCCTGCCTTATTCCCCAGGCACAAATGTCATCGCACACCATTGGGACCGCATATCCGTTTTCTGCCAAACTTCCAGTCATGGAAACCCAGACCAAGTCAAGTCATGTGCCTGACTGATTGATTGATAAGACAAAGTACCTCCTTCGTCTCCTTTAGGTAATTCCTTCAATCCTATCATCTCAAACAAAAAGTAATCCAAACCCCTATCTTATTGCGCGGAAAAACAAAGCAAAAACCCACCTGAAACTAAATCCAAGCAAATATTCGACATAAAAGCCCTCCAGTGACTCATGATTAGTAAAGCGCCCATCCTTATTCCCCCTCCGCTATCGGACGCGTATCCACCTGACAAATCAGGCACCCAAGTCCGCCACCATCTTATTGAATCTTAATAATTGATAAGGGAATCAATCTTCACGTCGGTCGAACAAATTCGTCCAATTCAAACTTTCTTCTCCCCAAATCCAACCCCTCACCTCCTCAAATACCCTACCTACTTACAAAACACATAATCCCAAAACAGCCCCCAAAACACACAGATCTCGAAACGGGGAAGAAATAAAAAAAAAAAAAAAACAGATAAAATGTCAATCACAATCGACACAACAGCCGACATCGATATCGACCTCCCCACCCCACCACCCTCAAGCACTCCCCAAAAACGCTCCCTCCTCCTCGCTCCCCCCTCAATCGCCTCCCATGAAGAAAAGCTCCGAAATGTCTTCTCCACCTTCGACCGCACAACCACCGACCTCCAAATGCTCGACCGCCTCTCAGCCGGCTTCGTGACCCTCCCCGCCGACACATACGATCTCGTCCTGGTTTTGACAGATGCACCAAGTGACGAGGCGACACGCTTGCTAGGTCGGGATGTGTATGCTGCTCTTGTGCCGGCGATGAAGGCTGGTGCGCGGTTGCAGTTGCAGGAGGGCAGCTTGGGGGGCGGGGAGGCGTTGGAGGCGATTTTGGCGGGCTTAGTTGAGAAGGAGGGGCGGTTTGAGAAGCCTGTTGTTGAGGCTGCTGTGCCGTTGAGGCTGGGAGGACGCAAGAAGAGGGATAAGGGGAATGGAAATGGGGTTGTGAATGGGGTGGTTAATGGGGCGCAGAATGGAGTGGGGATGTTTGATCCGGCGGTCGATAAGGATGCGGATGAATTGATTGATGAGGATGCGTTGCTTTCGGAGGAGGATTTGAAGAGGCCTCTTCCTAGGCGTGAGTTTCCCTTCCCCCCTTTTCCTTTCCCATACCTGTTGTTGTACATTTGGACGGTCTTACTAACGATACCGATACTATAGCCGCAGACTGCAAACCCGAAACAGCCAAGAAGCGCCGACGCCCTTGTAAGGACTGCACCTGCGGACTGGTAAATCAACTCGAGGAAGAAGACCGGGCCCGTGAAGCAAAGGCCGCCGCAGACCTGAACATCTTGAAACTGAACACAGACGACCTGAACGACGAGCTAGACTTCACCGTGCAGGGAAAGACGAGCTCGTGCAACAGCTGCTCGCTCGGAGACGCGTTCCGCTGCTCCAGCTGCCCGTACATCGGACTGCCGCCATTCAAGCCGGGCGAGGAAGTCAAGATTATGAATGATATGGTGCAGCTGTGAGGGGGTTTTTCTTTGGTCTTTGGGTTTCGGGTGCTACTTAATATCCACTAAAAGGTGTTTTGCGTTTTGATAGAAATTTCGGTAGGGTTACTGGCTTATGAATGGTATGACTTTCTTTCTGGTAGTTTTTATGCTGTGTCAAAGTCATCGGCCGTGGAATGTGGAGTATTTGCTTTAATGTCAATCAATAAGAGAAGAGTTGATACGGTAGATTCAATTGAATCGTCATTGTATATCTGGTAAGAGATTCAACCACTAGTTCTCTCCGCAGGCACTGGAGCCATTGATAACAAACGACAAGGCAGAGTCAAACTCGACTCAATACAGATTAGTGATCTAGCATAATTACCAACAATATTCCATCGCAAACGATGATATCATTCCCAGGTCGGATGAGATTAGAAAAGAAACAAACTCTCCGCACCGATTTCTAAGCATCGGCATGAATACAACGCCGACCAAAATCACGACACTGGCCCAGTATAAGTACATAAAGTAGGACCCTCTTTTCTTAATTCGTTTTAACCCATATCCCTGTCCTTAATAATACCTACATATCATTCCAATCGAAGAAAAAATGGCCATCAAACCCTTCGCCATCATCGCCGGCGTCGGCCCAGGTACAGTAAGTCCATGTCATTAAACCCCACATCTAAACAATCCCCTCCCCATCAATTAAACCAACTATTAAGCAAGACAAGTAAACGTATTAACCAAAACCAAGGGCGCCTCCATTGCCCGCAAATTTGCCAAATCCTACTCAGTCGTCCTCCTAGCCCGCAACCCAGCCAACTTCAACGCCGTCGTAGACGAAATCAACTCCACAGGGGGCCAGGCAACGGGCATCAGCACCGACCTTGCAGACTCCAACAGCGTGAAGTCCGCATTCGAGAAGATCACCCAGCAATATGGCGAATCGCCTCTCGCAGCAGCCGTGTTCAACTCGGGCGGTGGATTCGTCCGCAAGCCGTTCCTGGAGCTGACGGAGGACGAGTTTGTGTCCGGTTTCAATAGTCAGGGGTCTGTTCCCCCCCCTCCCCTTCCCTTCCATTCCAGCCTTTAGTATCCTATATAAATACACAGACGATGGTAGAGTCAACTTTGTAAAGAGACAGACTAATAAAGAGAACAGACGGGGAGCCTTCAACTTCGCCCAGCGCACCCTTCCCCTCCTCCAACAAGCACAAGCAGCAGGGCTGCAATACCCACCAACTCTCATTTTCACAGGTGCAACAGCCAGTGTTAAAGGCTCAGCGACGTTCTCATCTTTTGCGACGGGCAAGTTCGCACTACGTGCCCTGGCACAGTCGCTTGCGAGAGAATTCGGGCCCAAGGGAGTCCATGTCTCGCATGTGATTGTTGATGGAGTGATTGATATCCCCCGGACTAAGGAGTGGAAGTTTGAGCATGAAGATGCTAAACTTGATCCTAATGCGGTAAGTTATCTTCGTGAGAAAGGGCGAGAAAGGGTGTGGCGCTGATTGGTATAGATTGCGGATGCGTACTGGCATTTGCACACGCAGCCACGGACGACGTGGGGATTTGAGCTGGATATCAGGCCTTATGTTGAGAAGTGGTAGTTTCTTTATTTCTTGTGAGGATCTGAAGTACTAAGGTTGAGGGAGAAAGAAGAGAATGTTTGAGTCCAGCGAGTTTAATGAGTGATATTGGTTATACTAGCCGTGAGACATCATATTGACAGTTGGCAATGGGTTATTTGTTCAGCATTTTCGTAGTGACTATTAAGTAGCCCCCCCCCAACCCCAAAAAAGAAGAGTATTGTTTATCCATTATGATTTCTTGTTCCACTCGGGGTACTCCTGCAATATCGTCGGGTCTAAGCTACCGGAGCCGAAGCGCATTCCGGATACCTGGCACAAGTCCAAGTCCATGCCGAGGGCCGCATCAAGTTCCCTCATATCTTCAAGGTTTAGACTGAGCCCGAGGTTCTCATCACCGGTAACATTGTTGAAAATAAGTGGATAGTTGGCAGATTGCTCGCTAGCGATCGATAGAGCACACCTTTGATCCAACGGAAAGTCGAAAGGTAAAGGCACACTTTCCACGTCCGTGGACCCTATAGAGGCCGACCAGGAATGCGGCCCTTCTGAGCCTGGAGCTAGAAATTGGCTATCATCAAAACAAATTTGGGTGTTTTTCATTTGGGTAGCACTAGCACTAGCGCTTTGGGATGAGGCGAGTCGCCACACGTTCAACCATGATCCCTCCTGTTGCATCCTTTGGTCATCTTCAAACCATGAATGGACCCTGCGGAATACCGCCGTCAACTTTGTCGCAGGCCAGAGAGGCACCCATCCAGCAAACATTTGTGTAATGCCATTCAGGCGCTTGGAGACATGAAGTCGGTCTACTTGGGACCGAGCGTCTTCGTTTGAGGATGCTTTTGCCGCGAAATGAAGTTTGACCAGCATAAGGACAGTATATATCATTTGAATCAGGTGTATTGAAGGCAGGGCTCGGATGGCAGACATATCCAAGGAGCTAAATACTCGAAAGATATGGTCTATTGTCCTGACACATTCACTGAAGGCGTCGACCGGAATAGTGACAGTGGGTGAGGGTTTATGCTCAGATCTAACCTCAGTTTCTATGGTGACATCGACAGACGCTGCACAAAAGATGACTTCGTTTATGTATAACGACGAGAAATGATAGGAGAATTCGAGTGCTCCTGGACATTTTGTGTCCGTGAGTCGTAAACCTTATGTAAATTCGGCAGAGCATTAATGCTTACCATTCCAATCTCTACCAGAGATGTTATTTCGCCAGTCGGCCAATCGCCGCTTAAAAGCGTGATCTGTAGCTTGGGTCTGTGATAGCATAGGAGTAGATGTATCCTTCATAGACAGTTGCATCGAAAACTCCTCAGTGATATGTTGCAATCGAATGTGCCGGCAGAAGATCTTGTCCGATGGAAGAGCATCAGGAGAGGTTTCTAGGACTTCTACGCACTCGTCCATACAGCGAGTCCACCTCATAACATTCGGGGTTCGTAGAGACATTGATGTGCTAGAAATGTTAACGACCGCTTGACCAAATCCATCAAGCTTGACTAGCCTACTTTGAACAGATATAGTGACACCCCAACCAGACTCTCCGGGCATCAAGGAGCTTTCCCTGGTGAGCTGCAGGCTTTGCACTCAGACTCTCCCCCAAGCCCATAATCAAAGCCATATTGGCAGCAGTGTGGCCAATCTGGTAAATATCCATCTGCTCCCCTGGTTCTAGAGGCTCGATCGATCGATACCATGTGGCAGAAACGAGCAGCGCTTGTAACAAGCCGAGAGTGTATTGATCACTGCGGAGCATGCAATGAACATATGTTTGGACAATTAGCTTCCGGAGTTTTCTCTGCACCCCTAGCTCACAAAAACCCGATGACGCGACATCAAGAATTGCCAGGAGGAGAATGGGATTGGCCGTCCGTACATCGGATGCTGTGGTGCCTGGTTGAAAAACCACGGCTGGAAATGTAGGAGCAATGTGGGTTACATAGCGGCTGAAAATGATTTCAATGGTCGCAAGATCAAGGTACGGAGCAATGCCATTTTCCAGAAACGATTGTATGGCGGCTGAGAGATCTATAGGGATTCCATTTGGCCGAGACTTTTCACCGGCGCTAGCCTGAGACGCAGCGGCCGATATCATCATATCAATTTTCGATTGCATCTCCGCAATGTGATTGTTCATCTGCTGCTGATTGCTTTGCGGTTTATCCGCTGGAACACACGGTTTGCGCGACTTTTGGCATCTCGTGCATGGCATGCTATGACTTGGCCGCTCGCATCGCACTTTTGATCTGTGACATGATTGACATGCGCGCAGAGTATCGCTAGCAAGCCGTTGTTAGCCGTAAAAAGGAGTCATGCACGGGACAACTATATGGATTGAAGCTGTCCCTCACGTCAACTCACGTATTTTGAGGTGGGACTTGTGATTGTTGCGGCTGATTCTCGTCTCTCTGGGTCGCTTCTTCTTGTGGATTCCGATTGTCGCGATCTATCAATTCTGTAGTTTCTGTCCCCATGTTTCCATGTCGTCTGTGGGGTTCAACCCATATGAGGGGCAGGACGTTCATACGCCAAAGCGATAGTCGAGGGCGAACTTGACTGAATTGTCAAGATGGACCAGGCAATAGACAGCTTGGTAAACAACGCAGAGGGGTTCCATACACCGAAGCGGCTCAATGTTCGCATATCTGGAGCGGCCCGTGGGATTGTTTTTGGACCCCAATCTTCGGTGGGCACTGCATGAGAACGAACCAAAAATAGCGGGAGTCTCCCACGAATAAGGTCCATACAGTCAAGGCTTACTCAGCAGGGGTCAGCATCTCGCCGTGAATGAATGAAGTGGATCGTCGATTGTGCGGTCTTACCTTTGACTGAATCGGCTTTCTTTCAGACATAGAGCGCGAGGAAGAGTCACTTACTTGCTCAAAGATCGAAAGCGCCGGCTAAGGGCTTCTCTCTACCGTTGACTCTCCGGTTCAACCCGCGCGGTCATCTGGAACCCTAACTAATGGAGTCCGCCACTGGTTAAAACAGTCGATCTGTGCTTCTTCCACCTCTAATATAACCTCTTATCTCCACGCTGTCATATCGCGTCTTTTTCAACAGTTGCAGCATCGCCGACGAGAATCACAGGATGTCTGTCACTTATCGGTGCGTATTGTAGCGAAGGATATGCGCGCAAGTTGTTGCGACTGACTTGCGCCAATTGCGACAGCCAGGGAAGCATGGAATCTGTTTCAATACGAGCAGCCACCCTCATCCTCCGATCATGACAACCTAGAGCTTTATGACCCTTTCCCCGCAACGCTTTTCGGCTCTCAGATACCATCCCGGGCGAACCCCCCCACGAACACAGACCAGCAAGCAGCGAGCTCTAGTAGTGAACTGGTCGCAGAGCTTCGGCGGCTGCGAGAAGATTTAGAACGCCTTCAGTCCACCGAGTACAGCATTTCCCACTCAACCTACCAGCAGCAATCCCATTCGACTATCATTTACTAATAAGAGTGATTTCTGTCACAGAGCTTCAGAAGGGCCTCCCGATGCCCTCCACTCAATGAGCGACCGACTCGATCTTATCGCATCAGACTCACAGACGAATAATGTCGCTCGCAACTCCGTGACGCAACAATCGGACGCCCTCCGCTGCTGGGAGTCATGTTGTAACGGTCGCGCCTTCTCCAACCGAAGCAATCTGATCCGCCATCAGCGGGAGCGACGCGGTGCATCGGCGAAGCTTCGCTGCTCGTTTTGCGATGCGGTCTTTTCGCGCCGAGGTGCGAGGGATGCCCATGAGGCTGCTCGTCGATGTCGTCGGCTGTGAAGGGTTATTCATTGCCTGTGAAGAAACGAGAAGGGTAAGCTTAAGAGTTGAAAACGCCGAAATTCAGGTACATAGAACTTATGGTGAAAGCACGCTTATAAGAGGAATGGGTCAAATCCGATCGACAGGAGGACAAAAATGATAAAACTGGGAATTTTGGATATAATATCAGGTTTGTGCAAAGGAGGGAATCGCGTCAAAGATCTGGGCGACAATTGTGTTCTGTGCATGTTTGATGGATCATCTGTCCGAGGGATCGATGGATTGTTGAGATCCTTCGTCGGCGATGGATCACCGACGGGCAGAGAGTCAAAAAGGCGAGCCCTACCAGCGCATTTCAGATTTTGGGAAACATATTTCTCTACCACCTTTTGTCATTAATCCAAAGTGTGAAAATCTTATTTATTCTACAGTTGTCTGACATTTTCTATCACCCAATATATCCACGTCCCGACCACCACATGGTATCTCTCAAAACGGTCCAAGCGTCCAACGCCAGCCTTCGGGCAATACCCAATCTCACAGCCCTTTTCGTCGGAGGCACAAGTGGAATGGGCCAGAGCACACTACGCCAGCTAGCCCAACACGCAGACAGTCCCACAGCATACATAATTGGTCGCAATCAATCACGAGCAAAGCCCTTTCTCACCGAATTACAACAACTGAACCCCAACGGCCGCTTCAACTTCATCGAGGCTGACGTATCGCTCATTCGGAATGTGGACCAAGCCTGCCAGGAAGTCGTCCAACAAGAGAAACACCTTAACTTCCTCTTCATGACACCAGGAGGTATCTCCCTCGGAGGCCGAAACGAGACCATCGAGGGAATCGACCATCTATTCGCTCTGCGCTACTATTCACGAATCCGCTTTATCCAGAACCTCCTTCCACTGCTCAAGTCAGCTGGTCCGAGTCGAGTCATCAGTGTTTATGGAGGCGGGTTCGAGTTCGGTATTAATACCGACGACCTGGATCTCAAGCACAACTTCTCACTGCTTAATGCATACAAGCACTCAATTACCATGACCTCGCTGAGTATGGAGCATCTTGCTAGAACAAACCCGGCCGTTAGCTTTCTTCATGTCTATCCCGGTCTTGTGGGGACGAATATCTATTCAAATAGCTTCCCGGCGCCTATCTCGACGCTCTACAATTATGGCATGTGGCCTCTCATATGGCCCTTTTCAGTCAATCTACAGGAAAGTGGAGAGCGGCATCTGTTCCATCTTAGTTCTGCTCGCTATCCTGCGAAGGAGGGTGTCTTGGGCCAAGGTGTTCCTGTCGAGCCAGGAGATATTGCGAAGGGTACAACCGGTGAGACAGGTAGCGGGTCATATTTGTTGAATTGGAACGGTGATATTCGGCCGAGTAGGAAGATTCTTGGGGAGTATAGGGAACAGGGCATAGATGAGTTAGTGTGGCGGCACACCGAGGACCTTCTGGACCGGGCTGCTCGACGTTGATCAGAATTCTTGATTTATTTGGATTCTTCATTTATAGTTTTCGGGCTTGGATTTGCTCTCTGATAAGGGACAGACGGGAAATCGTATAGCCAAAAGGCCACCTACCATTTCGACGAGATTCGGCGCCACCAAGTTGACTATTCAGGATATTTCCATGGAGAATCTTAGTAATCGAGACAAGATCACCAGAGTATAAAACATATGATTTTCTCCTGACATCATCGGCATTTTGACCTAGTTCCCCAGCACTAAGAATGTAAAGAGGTTTCTGGATCTTGTCAGCAATGGCTTCGGCCGCCAGTGTCATACCTGTGCCTGGATTGTTCGCGAAGAGCATGACAACACCCAGTCCTTTCCCTTCAATAATGTCATCGAAGGCATTCTTGTTAGCTGTTTATCTTATCAGATTCTTATAACCGGTGAGCAGCATTAGCTAAGGAAATGCAGCGTCATTCCAGTTGATATGGTTGACATTGTCCACGTCAAATCAGGCCCAGATTTTAAGCTTTAATGAAAACCCCTGGACGTGAGCAGTACATGAGTAGTGTAAAGAAGGGGTTGCTCCTCTGTAAGCTCATATTCTATGGGAATTTTAATAAATGATAGCTCAACATCAGGGCTCATAGGATCCTATTTGGTTTACATACCGGCAGCAGTTTTCTCATTCAAAGGGAGATCCCCATTATCTATCATTTTATGTAATTTTTGTACAGGACTGCGGGCGTACCTATACGGATCTCTGGTTTGTGGCGGTCATCTTCGGCATGGATTTGGGGCGAAATAGCAGCTGAATCCAAGCCCGTCAATGGCATACCCAGTTTCGCATAGAAGTACGATGCAGTATCAATAACAATGCGGCCGTCAATCTTCAATAATAGTAGGTCAGTATACTTGACGTTGGTGTTATTGGTAGAGGCAATACCGACATTTTTTTCAATGACTTTGCCTTCGACACTTTGCTGGATTAACCCCGAGTACGCAATGTAGTGAAAGTTACAAAGGTCCCGAAAACGCTGACCACAAGTAACGGCGTCGAGTCCTACCCTTTCCCTTGAGGGACGGGATGAAACTGAGTAGACGCTCAGATCGGTAATGGCTTTTGTATCACCATATGCGTAGATTGCAAGGCATCCGGTGCTGTAACCAAACTTCTCGCCCTCCCAGTCAAGGAAACGGGCGACTACCCCAAGGTAGCCCTTCTCGTGGTTATACTCACATTCTTCAATGAGGAAGAAACGCTCATGGCCACCTGTATTTGCGACAACACGGACGCCTGGTTCAAAGAGCGCCCATAGTAGTGGGTAGGTGGTGACTCGGAGGCGAATGAGGTCGTCGATTTCCGCTATGGTTCGCTGAGTTCCGAATAAACTACGTCGAAGAGCAGCTGAGAATACGCAGCTGCTTCCAGGTCTTCGTCCTTTTAGTGTGCCAAGATGCGAGAGAAAAGCGGCGCCAGCGATAGAAAAAAGAGCGAACAGGCACTCTAAAGACGACATTCTTCAGGGAAGCGGTGATTCTTGTATAGCCATCGAAGACCTCGCCCAGCGTATTCTTCAAAGACTGGTTCTGTACAACAACTGAATGTAAGGCCAAAGGCTTCCTTTCGTTATGGTTGATGCCCATGCCTACAAACCCAAAGCTTTTTGTCTCGTCTCGGGCTGTTGCTCAACCGCCATACGTAGGCCATCAGGATACTCCTTCACCCAATTCGTACAGTAACTGTACTTCGGGTGTTCATCATATAGAGACTGAACTGCGCATTCAGAACCTCTAGAAATTGGAACATTTACGTGCATTTCTGTTGCCGGTACTTTTTATACTGAGCCCTTGGCGTGTTTTAAACATGCCATGAGATGAGACAGTGATGCATCCGTGGTGACCAGAGAGTATCTTATTCGAGTATTCACTATAGCCCCTCAAGATGAGGTCCAGCGTCCATTCTCGATAGTTTAATACGGGAAGATGGAGCTTTCCTCACGTCAAGGGTGACAACAGAGCCACCCAACATGACAATTGTTTGCATATGAACTACAATTACGCCAGAACTGTCAGCTTGGTTTCACCTGTGGCATATTCTCTAATTTGCCCAGACAGACTGAGAAGAGATGCTTCAGATCTATTAAGTGAGTGAGGTCGCACTTGCGAGACTAACGACCAGAATACACATCGGTAATAAACTCATATGTCCGTTTCCTCATGGATCACCAATGTACCGTCGAAAATCCTATCTATTCGTCTCGTGTCTTCATCAGATGATCTCTGAGCCGTAGCAGCGGTTCTGTTCTAGCCCGCAATGCTGACTGATTTCTCGCTTGTATTTATCAACGACCTGGGTCGGCAACCCAGCGCGGATGGCATTGAGCAAACATCGGATGGCTATGTGTTTCCTCTAGCCCGCACGGCTAACCTCACTGCAAATTGGTCGGTCGTCGCTAACTCTAACGGCGTTTTTGTCGGCTCCGATGGCGCACGATGTCGTGTCGAGCCTCGTTCCCATCACCTTTCGCGATGTCTCATGATGATTCAACACAATGATCAAGAGTCCAGAAAATTAATTGTCCCATACGAAGCAATTAACTTCTCCAAAATAGGTCACCAGTTATCAATTAACAAATTGAGGATGGGGGGCTTCAGCAGGCCCAGACAAGTCGAGAGGCGGCATTTTATCCAACACTTCGTCAACAAAATACCCCGTCGGTGGCGCCACTTTACCATACAGGGGGACTAATATAAATACGTTGAGTTCAAATCTATAGATGCTATTTGCATTGATCAATCGATTCTAGATCAGCGGGCTCAGCAGGTTATGCAGGATAGACCACGTTTACCACAATGCTACTGGAGTAGTGGTCTGGCTCGGGCGCGAGTCGAATACAAGCGCTGTTGTTTTTGGTTCCCTCGAAGGCTTGTCCAAACATGCCGAGAGCCTTGACTGCGACCTCTCAGTGCTCCTACCGGCCTTTGTAACTTTTCCCTTTGATCCAAAGCTAGACAAACCGGCTGAGAGTGTTGATGCTAGTTCGCCTACAGAGAGCATCTTCTCGGGTTGGCCCAATTGTACCTTGCCTTTGCTCTTCCTGCAAAGTGCTTCACCGAGTGCACGAGCACGAGGTAGCGTAAGTCTCTCGATAGCACAACTGATAGCTTTGACGAGCGATTTCGCAGCAACGGCCCCCCCGCGACAAGGCTTTTGCATTGACGACTTTGCTTCCAGAGGCAAGCACCGAGAGAACAGACTACCAGCCTCGTTGGCCGCTTAGCGCCGTCTAGAAGTTCATTTGCACCTTTAACTGCCCTCCATCCGTTCATGCGAGGTTCTGGGAGGGCTAATAATCGGGTCGAATCCATGTCAAGTGGTACAGGATCTAGTGCAGAGAAGGAAGCTCAAGTCTATAATGCCAGCTTACATCAAACCCCACCAGTCACATTCAAATTCTCCCCATGTGGAGAGATACTAAATGTGTTTGGTATCACGTTCGATATAATAGAAACGGTTGGTTCTTGGTGTCCCATTGCTATGACTATATTTCAAATCTACGATCCCGCCACCCAGGACGGAAACACAGTGCTCACCGCGCTGATTTATCTGTCATTGAGGGGTGGAAGGAAATCGTTCAAATTCACGATGAAGTATCGAATCCTTCTAGCCATCAGTCCCGTGAGGAAGCATTCCGGCGCACCCTACTGCTAGATCGAGTCCGCTGTATCCGTGAACCTGTCCACATTCGCCGTATTCCACCGCGTAGCCTCACCGAAGAGCTTGCAGCGGAAATAATTGGTCGAGCATCGAATGGACCTTGCCGCCCCAGGCCGTAAGGATGAGGAGCTCCTTATCCGCTACATTGGCGATGAGACTTCAGAGTGGTGCAGCTTTGGAAATGTCAACTTGCACTGCGGTAACCTTAGTTTCTTCTGTACAACAAAAGAATACATGGGTTTGAGCACCCGATTATACGAACGGGCGATAAGATAGCTGTTCTTTGGGTGCCCCGATACCCATCGTGCTACGAATATACGACGAGGGTTATCTTGTGGTTGGACAGTCCTATGTGCATGGGATCATGGACGGGGATGTCATACAAGCGGAGCGCGATCGTGGCCTGGGGCGTGAAAAGCAAGATTTCGAGGTATTTGACATTATATAACCGAACTATGTACTGCGTCTGCTGGGTTTTATCCGGATCGGCTGATTTCTGCCACTAAGGCTCGTGCGACTGGTGTATATATAATCGGCTCTACATTTCCGCACAAGGTTCATTGAACTTTTATTCACATCGGAGTGGTCTGTTGACTTGTCTCTTCAACACCACACGCTTCGCTCCATCAGAGAGTTCAATCATGTGTCTCGGTAGGAGCGAAGGAGAGACATGAAGTCTTGCGAGGTTAATTCGCCCATAATATATTAAAGTCTCACTCAATCCACCTGGCCTACATAGACGGATCAGGCAGGATATGATAAACGGGTGTGATCCAGACATACTGTTATGCTCCCATGTAGGATGATGCCAGTCCAAATTTCCACTTCCAGAGGGCTCGAAAGATACTGTCTAGGAATTACAACGGCCATTTGATATATATGTACCTGCCTGGAGCAACTAATGCCTTGGCAGCGGGGCTCAAATATAGGGATGTTCACACAGCGCTCTGCATCAATGCATCAACTCTTGCTCCACACACGCGAATGAATCACTGAGCAAAAAGCGACGCTAAGTCGGGTGAAAAATGGAAACAGCAAAACCATATGTGGTCTCAGCTAAAGTGCTTACTAGTGCATCAGATGCAAAACAACCGGTGCGGATCTGCATCGGAATCATCTATTCTGGGAACGGAGAACGTCGTGCGGACGGTACAGAGCACATATATTAAACATCCCAGTTTCCACTCTAGTCCAGCTTCTATCACCCTCCAAGTAAATCAACGTCCATTCACAAAGCAAACCGCCAATATGAAACTTCTCCCACTTCTTACCCTGATATCCCTCGCCTCCGGCAAGACCCTGATCCCAAAATCTTGTTTCGACTCCTACTCCTCCCTGGAAGATTACTTCTCCTATCTCTACCCCTGGGGCAGCGACCACAACGGCTCAGCCCGCATGGTCGGCAACTCGACCGACCACGACTATGTTTCCGTTGAATCCGGCACCTTGACCCTCAAGGCAAAGAAGGTGTCCGGCCAGCCTGCCACCAGCGGAGGTCAGGAAATCAACTACCTGTCTGGAGCCATTCACTCCAAAAACACTTTTACTGTGGAAGCAGGCTCCGGGTTCGACATTGAGGCACAGTTCCAGGCCACCACGGACAAGGGGACTTGGCCCGCGTTTTGGTTGAACGGTGCTCAGACCTGGCCGCCTGAGATTGATATGGCGGAGTGGAAGGGTTTGTTGCCCTTTGTTTCGGAATTGGAGTTGAGAGTGCTTTGGGCTAATAAGTTGATATAACAGGGACTGGACAAATTACATTCAATGTCTTCAATGTGAGTAGATTTCTATTTCCTTTCTAATAAGACCCGTCAGATAGCAGGGCTCTAACGGATGTAAATGCAGACCTCCTCAGAAGTCATGAACCACAATAAGGATTATCCGTCCCCCGGAGAGTTTCACAAGATCAAGACTCAGATTCGTGCGGAGAACGACGCCGATATCTTGGTCAAGTATTTCCTCGATGATGTCGAGGTCACCACTCAATACGGAGATGGTTATGTCGGAAAGCCTTTGCATCTGTGAGTTTCAACCTAGTTTCTTCCGGCTCATTCTATAGAGGTTGGAATTGACGTGTTACAGGATCATCAATCTGCAGATGGAGGGGTCGTCTGGATCTCCTGGACCTGAAACTGGTTAGTGTTATATTGTCCCTTTCGTCGTTTGAGACAACCGACTAACAAACAAACTGATAGATACGAGTTACCGTGTGAAAAACCTGTCATTCGAACAGATCTAGGGAGCTACCTTGTTTTAAAGAGATTTTGAAAGGGGACCCAATGGGTTGTCTGGCCATCAATGTAGAGTAGGATAAAGCCATTATTTGCAACGAAGATTGTGTATTGTCTGATTCCTCGTGTGCTCCTCTGCATCATGCCTTGAGGCAACATCATATGTCCAGCTGACATTCACCTATCAGACGATCTCATCCAGCAACACGTTCTTGGGATGCGCCTTAGAGGACACCATCTAATTGGTCTCATGAAAGCGGATTTTCGCAATCCTTTGCAAGTTCAGGTCGTATGCAGAATATGATTAGCCTTGCTGTCATGCAGAAGTGAAGTGAATCTGACAATGATGTCACTCGCTGGAAGACGTGGCTGGAGTTTCTCAGTTGAGCTACTAAATAGATTGACTTAGATCTGAAGGATAAAAAGAGCTAACACTCCTGTCATATGCAACAGCTCACCAGCACAACAGTGGGAATTGTGGTGAGAGATTAGACGGGGGCTGTGATGCTCTTGCCACGGTAGTTCTGATAGCGTCACCACGATCTTAAACCCTGCCATAGGAATTCTCTATGGACGCTTATTTATTGATTTCTACACGGTGCTCACATTAGTCTACTTTACCTTATTACGACTGTTGATGACTGCTACTACCCCCAACGATTGAGCTGTCGAGTGTAGAAAAACATTTAATAGTAAACTATGGAACATGAGAGAGACATATCTTCCTATCATTACTTCTATATCTTTAGATATAACCAGTTCTTCTTCGCAGACTAGTTACCATGGCAACATAATACAGCAACTTGTGTGACTCTATATAGTTGGTGGTAAAAGGGTTCTTTGTGATGAGATTATGGGGGAACTGGCGTTTCAAGCAGTGGATAATCTCTAGATAAATACCATTAGCCAAAAAGAATATTCCGTTCCCTCAATTCAACCGCTGATAGAACGTTAGCAAACTCAGTATGGCAACAGTGCCGCTCGTGGCTCGTTTCGAGCATTTGTCTATCCATGATGAGAATGAGGGACGTGACTAGATCAAGCCGCGCCAGCAGGACAAGGTAAGCATGCCAATAGAGCCTTAACACTGGGCGTTCAGAGCACGATTCATGACAGAAAGCAGGCTGCAACCACTACCACACGTCCATCTCCCAGAACCTGCCCACCGAGAGACTTAAAAAACTGCTACTCGAAAGCCCCAAAGTGCAACCGCCACTCCTGTTGCGCCCCAAGTGGCTCAACCAAGAGGCGGACAATCTCATTCGCAGGCCCGGAAGCCCCTCGCTGTCCCTTCGCCGCAAGCATCCAGTGCAGCAATTAATGTGAGAGAACACCCTGTTACCAAAATCGAGCAACGAAGCACAACTACTGTTCAAGTCGCTTCTCAAGCGACACAAGTTAGAGGCAGAGAATCTCTTTCGCATGCTCGGACGCCTACCTCTGTTGTTCCGTCACGAACATTCAATGCAGCGGGCAAGGCAAAAGAACGCTACGATGCTGATATCAAGCAACAAAGCATTGTCGCCGTTTCTGTCATTTCCCGATTGACTCCCGCAAAGGCCAAGCAATCTCTTGCACGGGCTCAAAACGTCCCTCCATGTTGTTTCGTCACCAACACTTAATGCGTCTGCTGTCGAGGAAGAGCAACCTTCACCATAATCAAGCAGTCCATCATCCGGCAATTACATCTGGGTAAGTTTAAAATCAGCCGTTTTTTAGGTAAGGGAAAGTTCGGACGAGTATACCTAGCATGGGAACCGCAGAGCGGTTATATTTGTGTGTTAAAGGTCCTACACAAGAACGAGATTCGACAAGGCAGTATAGAAAAACAAGTCTGCCGTGGATCCAAAGCAACTTGTGTCATCCTAATGTCCTACAACTATTCGGCCACTTCAGCGACAGTAAGCGAAAATATTTGATACGCAAGTACGCCGGCAAAGGAGAATTATACAAACACTAGCAGAGAGCCGAGCGTTTCTCAGGGTGGAGAGCAGCACAATATATCACAAAAATGGCGAATACTCTACGGTATTTACATAGCAAGCACGTCCTCCACCGAGACATCAAGTCTGAAAATATCCTCGTTGGTTTTCATGGAGATCTCAAGAGGTCGGATTTTGCCTGGAGTGTTTCATGCGCCAAGTGGTCGTAGGCTCACGAAGTGTGGGACATTCGGATACTTGCCTCCTGAGATGGTCGATCCGAAGAAATATGACAAACCCTATGACGAGAGGGTGGATTTGTGGGCGTTAGGAGTTTCGATGCATGAGGTCCTGGTTGGAAAGGCGCCATTTGAGGACACGCCTGCTATGACACAAAGGAGGATCGCAAGTGGGAATATGATTATTCCTTCTTTTGTCAGCTCTAAGGCAAGGGACCTTGTGAGAAGAGTGAGTAAATAGTCTTTACGACCGATACCAACGTGATACTAACAGTGATCAAGCTACTCGCCCTTGATTCTGGTCAGAGAATAACCTTGGAGAACGTTCTGCAACACCCCTGGGTTATTAAGCACTGCTTTAGCTGTGAGAGAGCTGCAAGGAGAGGCGAGTCGATGTAACGGATCCACTGTAAGATCACCTCCCATTCGGGACACCTGGGTCGCAAGCCTCCAGAGTGATGTATAAAGGTGTCGAACAAAGAAGGAATTTGACAACGGGCAATACTAATCGAAAACGGAATATAAGATTTACCCTATTTGAGATTATAAATTTTCAAAAGAGGGGATCACCCTTTGCCATGGATCAGCTGCAGACCTGTCGTTGTCCAATTCTCTTGCCAATATAAACCACTTTTTCAGCGCTACAGTACTTGTGTTACACCGATGCACCAATACAGCTATGGCAACTAGAAAGTCCCCCTTGCACTCTGATGTTTCCGCTAATACAGTCTAACCAAGAGTTGATGCGAATTCTCGAAAGTGCGCTCGAGGACAATCCAGCAGCGGGCTTACTGGAGTTGATTCCCGAGTCCTACCATCAGAAACATTGGAATGCACGGCTTCGAATTTCGCAAACAGAACAACCTAACCTCAGTCAAAGGATAATGGACCGGTTTCAAGAGGCCCCCATCCAAGACCCGAACTTGATTTGCTCTCGGCTTTCGCCGCAGGTTACAACCGTTGCCGGCGGTTTGTAATGCTGTCTGACCATAAGCCAGCCAATGCTGAAAAGGCTACCTAATACGGACCACCAGACCGTTGAACTCGAGCCAATCCCATCCACACAGCTACAGTAAACCAATAAAATGCTAATAAACTGAGTGAAATAGTAAGTTATCTGCAGTATAGGTTTGTACAATGCTTAGTAGCGAAGACAGAGTTATACTGGCCTCTTCCTGTTCCGGTTGGCCCAGAATAGACCCTTAGAATTATAGACCATATGAAGCAACAATTGCAAGTCACAACAGACGCCAGCTCCCGGTTGTTTGAATTGTTTGGATGATTTTTTGTCAGCCACCATGCATGAGTAATACATGACCGTACCACGGGCTTTACTCTTGTACATATGCACGAAATGTAGCACCTGCACAACTGCATAAACCCATGCGCTGACTAACCTCCATAAACACAATAACGTCACAACCTAGCCAAGCTCTAGCATCACACAACCACAACTACACCACCTTCCACCCTCACACTCTCTACACTCAACCCTCAACCCCGCCAACAGCCCCCAAACCAACAAGAAAATGGTCCTCCAAGACCCAACCCCCGACCAACCCCCACCAAC
>MBFL02000531.1:0-13598 GCA_001696595.2 Aspergillus hancockii
CCTCAATATCCCCCGTACCCGCCCCTTTACTCTCGACATCCCTCTTCACCTCCTCATCCAAAAACCTCCGCTGCCGCACATACATCTTCCAAAAAACCACACTGCCATGAATCTGCGCCGCTGAGAACGCAATATGCAACAAAGGCGTGACAACCTTGAACGCAACCTGCCACCGGTCCCACAGACACCCGAACAAGAACATAATCACGATCGTCTCACAGGTCGTCCCGATAGCGGTCGTGATGCAAGAGAGCAAGAACAGCCGTTTCAGGAAGCGGTGGCGGTTTGGGAAGATTCGGTATAGGATGATGGCCATGTGCGGGAAGAACTCGGAGATGATGTCGAAGGCGCCTAAAAGGCTTAGTTAGATCGGGATAGGGGGTGTTTGTATGACATTGCTGGGGGACAGGGTCTGCCTGTGGGTAGGTTGTATGACTTACCCCATACGGTGCAGAGTACGAACTCGATATCCGCGTCCGGTTCGCGGGCCAGATCGAGACTGATCGCGATTGCGGACTGGCCGATAATGATTGTCCCGATGTGGTGGAGGACAGCGATGGGGGAGAGCTTAGTGCGGTAGATGAGTTCGAATGCGTACATTCCTACCAGCATCTGGGCGACGACGACCAGCATGTCGCCCATTGTGACGGGGGAGCCGCGGGCATAGGGGGAGTGGAAGGAGGATTTGCCGATGACAACGGCGATGAAGGGGTATGCGGCGACGATGAGGATGATGATCTTTGTGAGGCCAGCGATATGGTGGTTTATGAAGCCGCGGCGGTTGGTCTCGGTTAGGTTGGTGTAGATGGGGCCGTAGAGTCGTTTAATTAGGAATCCCTCGAGGATGTAGTACCGGATTAAGAAGAGGACGACGAGGACTATCGAGATTATGAGGGCGGAGAAGGGGGCGAGCTTGGAAATTGGTTGCAGGGTGAGGGGTTTCAGGGGAGTCTTTTCATGGTGATATCGGACTCCCATTGTATCTGTCTGGTAGTACAGGAGTGAATGTTGCCAGAGATGGTGGAAGATCCTGTGACATATATCTCTTCCAGGGTAAGTTCGGAAGAGAAAGATTGTACGAAGGGATATGTCCTTTCGGGGTATCCAAACAAACGATTACTGGCATATATCAAAGAGATTGGTGAGAGTGTGATTGCTATTGATAGTAATAACAAAGGAGAGACTGGAGAAATGAATCAACAAATGCCATTGGAAGAAGTACACTGCATTATAGACAAGAGATTTACACAAAGGAGAAGAAACAGAGGAGGGAAAATATAATAAAGATAGAAATAAATAAAAAAAGGCGCCTACCACAGAGACTGGGGCAATGGAGAGAACAGACCAGCCCATCTCATCTTGCTGAAGATTTTCTGCCCCACGGCACGGTAACACTATCCAAATAGTCCCTGGGCCTCAAATTGGCTAACCTGCAGACCGATCTGACAGAACATAATCGACTAGCAGTAGTTTGTGTTGCTACCAACAAGGGTAATATGGTAGCCTAGGTGTGGCTTTCATTGATGGTGGAGACAATGCAGTCCATACGCCGTCGGCAGACAGACCCATTTCAAAGAGCCCCTCTGACGCCCAGTCTGTGGAGAGCAACAGAAGGCTTTCTTGTTTATATAAGCGCTAAGTCATCTCCTTTGTCAAAGCATTCCCACTATAGTACCCTTGGCATCATCTCGGCTGGGGCGCAGTCTCGTATATCATTGGCACTTAAATCTTACTCGGTGGGCTGCCAATTTGCGGCCTAATAAGGCCTGGCCAAGCTTTCTAGATCCACCGAAGGAAAGCTTCGCCTCCGCACCCCCAACTGGCCGTGAGTTTAGTGAAGCTGGTCCCTGCACTTCTAGGCAGTCATATTCTAGGGTTGCTTGCATCCGGGTCATCTGACCTGATTGGCCGGTCCCTGCCACGTGATGCCATGCATCGGGCATTTTGAAGGAAAGAAATCTCACCTCGCATGAATTTAGGCCCTATTAACATTCTCATTGGTAGCCCCCTCCGGGGAAAGCGTTTCTCGAACATTTAAAGTTTTTATCCCGCACTCCTCTGAGAGACCAATCGGAGGAATGACACCATTATCTATTGTTACACATGGCGGAGGACCTGAGAAGTTTTCGCCTGGTTTCGGTTCTATTTTTATCATCCTGTCGCCCTCATCGAGCGAAACTTCTGATTTCACAGGCAGCCACGTTGTTCTAATACTGTACCAACGGGATATATCACAATAAAATGCTAGATAAGGGAGTTCGACAGCCAATATCAGGTTCTACCAAGGTTGCGAATTCCACTGGCAGCTTTCATGGAAGCCTGAGCGGGAGATTTACTGCTTAGGTCGCTAGGAAAACTGTGGGTAACCTAACATCCGACCCAGCGGGCGAAGAATCTCGCTTAGGATTGTTACAGCGCACTGTATGTCGAGTAGCTTGTTGAGATTTCTCCCGAGTGGTGTATGTTTCTACCATATAGATCTCTCATTTCTAGACCTCACCACGACCCGCGGGTGACCATCGCTGCCCGACCCCCCGCCCTCAATTACGAGGGCTCTACGGCTATAATAAGCTGGTAGAGGTTCCATCTCGGTTGTATGGTCTAGAAGTGAAGGGCTAGGGGTGATGTGCAATTTTCGACGCACAAATCGATGAAGAGGGGCTGAGACCCTTCCTCTCGATCTCCCTAAAAAAAGTATTATTCAACTGTACTTATCTAAACAGGCGCCTACATAAAAAGAAAAAGTCCTATATAGTGTTCTACAAACACCGACAAATAACGAACGAACGAACGACACAATCAAACTCCCGAATCATCCTCAATAGCGAAGGCCTTTCCGCTCTGATAAGTCTCCCAGTTCTGACAATTCTCAGGAAGCGAGTCATAGTCAACCAAGTCCCGAATCTCAGAATACCGCTCCACAAATTGAATAGCAAAGCCTTCCTCTGTATGCCAACCAATATGGCAGTGCATCAGCCACGCGCCCGGATTATCAGTTTTAAACCCGTTGACAAGATGTCCGTTTGCAGGGAGCATAGCAGTATCCCGTCGGGGAGGGTTGTTGGTCGTGATGTCGCCCGCGGCATATGTCCCGCTTCCCGGAGACAGGACGATGAAGTCGTGGCCGTGGAGATGGATTCGGTGGGGGACGGACAAGGTAGTCTCGATGATGACGAAGGCCCATTCGTCTGCGCGAGGGAGATGAACCACACCGCTTGTGTTGGAAAAGCTAGCGTGGTTACGGTAGATTTCTAGAAGGGTCGGGTCCTCCCATGCAACATGCATCGAGGTGCTGTTCAGCTTCCAGCGGTAGAGACCCTGGGTGTTCTTGCTCAGGGGCACGGGCTCGGACTTGTTGTAGAACAGATTGGAGCTTATCGGGTAGGGGTTGACCACTGGGGCCAAGTTGGACATGTCTTCATCATCGCAGGCGTCGGTGTATGAATAGGCTGTTGTAGTGGGGGTGGACGGGGAAGAATCGTAGTCGGCGATTCCTTTGATATTCTTGGGACTGTCGTTCTCGGAGCAGGCATCTTGAGGAATGGCGCGGAGCCAGAAGTCCTTGGCGATTGAAGCCTTGTCTGCGCGGACAATAATGTCGTAACGTTGTCCTATAGTCATGGTTAGTGAACAAACATGGTAATAATTTGAAGCGAACATACCCATTGCAACGTCCAGAACAGTGGTGTTGTACGGCTGAATAGGGACAAGGTCACTCGCAACGACAGTCATAGTATGATTGTCAATCATAAACGTGAAGTGAGTGTCACCGGCCGCATTAACTAGACGGAAACGATAGGAAGTGCCCTCTATGAAGGAGGTATTCCACCGGGTACCTGTCTGATTGGCATAATCATCTATCCCGAAAACGTTCTTCCCGTTGATCAAACCATTGTCAAACGTCGGCGGTCCGTCGGTTTGAGCGCTATCGAACAGCTCGTCCACGGTGTTGATGACCCAGTCATTCAGGAAGATGAACCCCTTATCCTCGTCGTAGTTGGCACTAGCAGGACCATTAATCTTGATGGCACCGAAGACGCCCTCCCAGGCCTGGAGACCAATATGGGAATAGTACCAGGTCGATCCGTATAGGGTGGCTCTCCACCTATAGGTGATAGCGTTGTTGGGAGCAGTTGGATATTGGGTGATAGCGACGACACCGTCCGATGAGTTCGTATTGAGCTGGCGAATGCCGTGGAAATGGATGCTTCTGCCATTATTCACATGGGTGGGTAGCTTGTTGGTGAGATGCACAACCACATTATCACCCCAGTCTGCCTCGATGGTCGGACCAGGAACCGAACCGTTGATGGCTAAAGCAAACCGAGACCGGCCATCCGGGGCAACGGTGGCATGCTCCAAGTCCAACCAGTACTCCCTGGTCACACCCGTGTCTGGGACGGTGGTGGTATAGTCCGTATTGATATTATAGTCGCACCATTCCTGCCGAGGGCTGGCAATATTTCCTGCGCAGGCACCGAAGCAGTACTAATAGAAGATGAAGAAGAAAGCGACGCCGAGACGGAGTCTCTAGTGAAAAAGAAGGGACGCTTGCGGCAGTCGCAGCCACAAGACCACTAAGAAGGCAAAGGAAGGACGGTTTCATAGTGTTCCACAATCAAAGAATGTTGTAGGCTAGCTTAACAAAACGAATGATGAAGAGTTGGTGTACCCGATAGTTGCTTACACTTTAGAACCTGCTGCTTATATCCTACACTACAGGGGAGGTCATCGCCCTGCCGGGCTCGATACTTGTCTGTTAGCAAACAAGCCAAGGGATACTATCATATTCACTAACAAGGATCAGCAGTTATAGGATGCGAAGCAATTGGTCAGTCTGCGATCCATCGAAGTAATTGACGCAAAATCGGACGTGGTCAGGCGAGCTGGAAGGCACACTCCAGTAACTCTGGTCACGGTGGGGGCATGGCTGAATGTTTTCTTTTTTGAAATTTAACCTCCATCTGGGACAAGATAAAATCCTCGATGTCTCTCACCGGGAGAAGTCCATTGGTGGAGTTGGCCGGCTCGCTCGTAGGGCTTCGCCAACCGAAGTCGTCCATCACGGTACGCCTAGTGCTTGGATCAGCATCTACTAATTGTTCCCATAATCCAATTTTCCCCCGGCCAGTTCTAAATTTACCTTTCAAAACCCCGCGTGCTATCTATTAGAGGGCTGTTTTCTAGTGTCGCCTTTCCCCCTGGCCTTGTCACCTAGAGCGCAGGATATACAATTCGTCTAGTGAAATCACCTATAAACCAGCGTTACTCGATGCTGAATAACACCACTGAGTGTTGTATCATGTGGTTGGTTCGGGACGCATCCGCGATAGCATTGTGAGTGGGCATTGCCAAAACATATGTCTTGCGTTGCCAACACCAGCCTTCGTTGTCAAAATTGTGAAGGGCTAAGTATCACTGGTGTTGTTGAACCTTTATAAATGGCTTGAGCATACCCTGTCAGCGTGCCGGAAGTGATGATTATAGGAACTAGATATCTCTGCTTCCTCTGTAGTGATATCCTTCGCATATCACGTTAAATATGTGCAATGTAAAACGATGACCTATTAATTTCCCGGTCCCGTTAGTTTTGCCCTTCCGGTCTAGTTTCCCGATTCGTCGTTTTGTAATCACTGCCTGTCAAGTATAAAAGGCCCATCCCCTCGCGGTTCTAACCTTTAATCCTTCAACTTCTTCATTTTTCCTCAATTGCTCTCACTCAGTCGCGCCCGTCGGTTTGTTCTTCCATATGCCGTCCCGGCTCCTTTCCCCCCATTAGAAATTATTGCCTGGGGACAGAGATGTACTCGCTCCAGTCCATCTTGAAATCCAGAAACGCAGCACTTATCTCTTGCGTTGACAGCGCCTTGGTATAGAGAATGAGTAATCATATTGAATTCAGCTATCTCTAGATTTTTGGGGAGGAATCCCCGAACAAGCCTAGCAAAGTGTGCAACTACGTTGAATTCCCGTCTTCGTAACAGGAAGATCCATCAATAAGCAAAAAACACCTCCCCAAATCCCGACCATTAGCGGCGAAAGACTGCTCGAACCTTATGTCCAAGACTCGTCATTTTGTTCAGCAATATATCACGGCGACGGATCACTTCCTCGTCCCTCATGATTTGGCTACCATGTAACTCCGAGATAGCTTCTGCTTGTGTGCGTTTATAACTCTGTGCAATTTCGACTCTTTGCTGAATTCCATCGTAGTCTAGCCCAGACGTGGCCAAACAAGCAGTGAGAAACTTGACTGGCTTGGGCCAAAAACGACCCTTGACCGGTTTGTCCACTATCATTTTCTCAACCAGCAACCGCCAGACAAGATAATCGAGCTTGTCTTCCTCTTCTGATCTTTTCCAATGCTCATAATTAAACGAATACGCGTTGAAGGCTTCATTAGTGACACCCATAATCATGGCAAGTTCATCGGCTTGGGCAAGCGCGTCAAGTCGGTATCTCAGTATTTCGAAAATATTGTCAAGCTCCTCGTCACTGAATTTCTCCTTGCCATTAAGCAAGCGCATCAGTTTGCCATGGAGTGCAATATTTGACGCTTCATTATCCTGACCAGGGTTCGCACTCTGAAAATAGTATCGGGCAGCATATTTTACTTTGCTGCGTTTTCTGACCGTTCCGAGAAGCCCAGTACCATGCCCGTCTGAACCTTTAGAGCTATAATTCCCTGTTGGCACAGAGCGCAGTGACTCCCAGCGTGACTTCAATTGTGCCAGAGGTATGCCACTGCGACATTTGAAGTGAAGCGCCCACTGGTCGTCTTGAGCAGAGAAATGGATTTTATGTTTGTCAGCAAAATGATCAAGCCTTTTATACGAATCGTATATAGACCGCGCAAATGAGATATAGGTGAGATCTTGGTAAATTTCAGCTGTCTCCTGTGACTCCTCAATCGCGATACTGGTTTGTAAAATTGCACTCGCGATTATACTTCCGCACGCTCGACCGAGGCTGGAGCTCACTGGCCAAGATCTGCTCATTGCGCCTGGTCCTGCTCCAGTGATACCGGTGGCATTGATATACGTGTATGTCATCACGTTCGGCTGTACAATCCAGCCCCCAGAGTAACATGAAGTTATGAACAGTGTGACAGGTGTGCCAGGCTGCAGAGCGCGCCGGACATCTTTGATGTGGAGGTTTGGTTTATCTCCGCCAAGAGCTACGCCAAATGTTTGCTCATCCCCATGACCAAAAACCAAGATAACCAAGTGCTGATTTTCATTCTTGGCCAGGAGGGATTGTTCGCGTAGAGTACATAAGAAACGCTCTAGAAGATCATTCCGTGCGACAACACGTAAGCTCTTACTTTGTTCAATCCCTGGTAGCATGTTCTCATCTAGTACAACTCTTCGCTCTCCTTTTGGATCTCCATGCGCGTATTCTTTATACTTTCGCACCAGATCTTCAGGCTTTTCACTAGTCATCCAGATCTGAGATGTCGTTGGCCCATGGAGATGAGAAAAGAGGTAATGAAACAGATAAAAGTCCGAGAAGAACCAGCCATCCTCCACTGGACTAGCTTGGTCTTTATTATCAGTGATACCACAAACTGCAATAAGGCGGGTTCTTGGACCAACATCGGGTGGGCAGGCTGTCGCGAATGAGAGACCCTTCAAGTCTTCTTTAGTTCCAGTGGTACGCCCAACGGTATACAAGCCTGGAATAGACTCTGGGGTAATGGTGGACATGATAAGGTAATCTGTAGCTGTTGTCAGAATAAGATATTTCTCTATCCAGACGTAGTGATTCTGTAACCAAGTCACCTTTCGAGGTGTTGCAGCTCGTCAGAGCGGGACAATGAGCGAATATTTATCTCCAAAGCTCGTGGCTGCCTATAGATTAGCATGGAGAGCGACTCCTCTGCACCTGGATTTTCCAAGGTGCTAACCTGAGCGATAGAGGAGGTCTTCTCGTGGCGCACGCCTAACCGCAGTCGGTGTTCCGCTGGTTTACTCGTACTGAGAAACAGATAGGTTGTATACCTTCCTAGATACCTATAGGACGTGTATCCTAGCTAGTAGAGCATGGCACACGCGTTTGGGAAGGAGAGGGGTATTGGGGAAAAAAAAAAAAAAAAAAATGAGAGTGAGAGGCAGGTCTCGCCTAGCAGGTCACAACGCCCGGTGACAGTGATATCATAATAACAACATCAACAACGTCAACATCACCACCACCACCATCACCATCATGTAAGTTGTCTCTAGTGGCACATCCATATCACGGGATTGCTTTGGAGAGTCTCAAGCAATATGCGCGCTTGTAGCATAAGCAAGTCTGAAAGGGGGTTGCCTCTTGTCCCGTAAGCCATCCTGTTTAATTGACTGTCGTGTACCTATCCTTGTACGGATACTTAGTCACCTGGATGATGCCTGAGGCGTACGGAGTAGAGGTTGTGATATTTTGGAGATTGGAGCGTCGTTTTCACGAGAATTAGTCTGCGACAGCTTTGAACGAAAGACTCCATTCATTCTAGCTAATACAACGAGAAAGCAAGCGCAGCCCTTGGTGGTGCCTGATTGGCCCATGGCTTCGGCTAGTGGCTACTAGTACTAATATGTAAGCCCCATGGCCTCCACCAGTTTGTGGCACTGGAGCAACATGGCGGCATCTATTAACATATTATTGGGAATGCGGGATTCCGTATTACCTAGTCATCTACCACTGATATCTAAGGGGTGCAATGGCGAAATGACGAAGTCTTTGATTTCTGATCTAATGATCAAAGAAGCATATTTATAGGCCTCAAATGATCATTCACATGATGCGATACAGGCGATATCAGGGGGTAGATAATGATCAAGGGCGCTAATCTAAATGGAGGAGGGTGGTGGCTAATAGCGGAGCGTTAGTGGTACTTTTGGTTGACATACCTCTTCCTCTCTATCGGTGTCCCATACCGTGTTTCTCTCTCCACACCCTCCATCCTCTCACCAATTAGCCCTATTTCGTCGATAGTCCTAAGATACAGATTTATAGTATCAGTTTTGTAATCAGACCTTCATATGGGTGGATTGCCACAGTTTCTACACAAACTACGATGCTGATGCGGAGAAGAGGTGCCCTAGAGTGTATGGATAAGGCTCGCTGGGTTCCAAGTGTGTGTACCAATCGTGACCCATTCGTTTCCATTCTAAATTGTACCGAATGATTATCAAGCCATATAACGCTCCCAAATCACGACCAGTAGCGATGGACTTTGATCTCTTTGGGCTTCGGATTGGAATCTACCGAATTTGCTGACCTTGACCGTCAGGCTCAAGGCTGTGGGGTACCCAACAATTAAGTACCTAGGCAGCTTAGAGTCCATCCGTTCATTGATCCATTCAATGGTCGCTGTATTCTCTGTCACCCTGAAAAAATAAACCCTTGGCTCCATCAACCTTCATTCCTCGAATCGATAAGCTATAATATCCACTTTAGCCGGCCTCGGGGCGAAGAGATTTGATAGAGTGGACGGAATCCTCGAACTCATTTGTAAACAAGGATCAATTGGGTTGGGTATGGTACTCGGCCCATTCGGCTGGTATAGGGTCTAGGTAGCTCTCTATAGGATATACGCCACCAAATATCAGACGGCCGAGGCGAATTGCGCCTGGAGAATTCCACATTGCGCCTTGCAAGTTTAATAGGCTGTGCGGCTGTGAAATTAGAGAATGAGGATGCTAAGCACTCTTTGTATCCACCTGAGAATATTTCAGGTACAGTAGATCACCCAAATGCACTGGATTCAAAATTCCACAGCAGCTGCGTGACTTACGTGTCCGATTATTCTACATTGCCAGCCATAGATAGGCAAGGAGGTTGCAGGTGTATGTCTATTTGACCATTACGTGGTCGAGCTAGGTATCCACAGCAATAGTATAACTGTAGAACTAGTCTTTTAGCTTCCTGAACCAACGTCAACGACGCGCATTCTTCCGTCGGCGGGTCCACTTGATGGACGCTCCACCATAGCCAAGCAGACGATCTGCAAGCATCTTTCTGATAAGGTCAAATGAATACGTAGTCCTCTCAATTTGAAGCGCAGCAAAAGCCGGTAATTCACGATTGAGTTAGTGGGGTATGGTCTAAGCATTATTGTTTCTGGAACAGGCATGGATAGGGAGAAGTAAAAACAGCAATGATTTGCCAAACTACAGGCTTAGTAGAATAAAATCTGGCCAAGACAGCTTATATTTTAGCTATTCGTAGGCCGCTAAAGTAGATAGAGATCCGTGGCTAGAGGCACCCAAAATAAGCAGGGAAACAGCAGACTATCCAGGTGCCCAGATTGTGACATAAAGGTGGCAGAACCCAGGTCACTTACCCATGGGTTCACCAACTTTCGGTCATTCCTTTTCTTTTTTGACAGCCTGTATCTAAAGAAAAGTGTTGTCCTTCAAAGCCTCTGTTTGCTTCGTTTCTTTGGCAGGCGTGATCGGCACTACCTCTGCTGCTCAGAGTTTCGGCCTCTACGCCTATGGTGAAAACGTTGGAGGACTGCCTCTTTACTACGCTGACGGTGAGTCGAAGGAACGTGAATATGGTATATGTCAGCTGTCATCCAGGATATGGAACAATGCCAATAGGAAACGCCGTCGTGAGCCCAGGCACTCCTGAGAATGCCACCAACGTCGCCCCGGTCGCATGTGCGTTACCCCAAACTCCCTAAATCTCTTCTCCATCGTCTAAGTGTTATTCCGGTTACCAAAGATAGCGACGATGGCCTGATTGGGAACCCAAACGCAACGAGTGCCGCGTCCAATCCACGTGACGGACTCGGACGAAGGGGTTATTACGGTTTCGATGAGGTCTGTTTTTAGATCAAAGAAATGTACAAAAACCCTAGGTACTTGCTCTTGCTATATACATCACTCTTGCTTGATTGCTTATCACGTACATGTCCACTGGTAGGTGATTGGCCACTTGTGAGAGGCAGCCTTGCAGGAACACGTCGATGATTACCCCTCCTTTTCCCCAACAGGAACTTTCCTTTGCATTCTCCTGTATGCCATCAAAATCCCTCGCGTATGTGGTATCTCTAAATCATCTTGACTGAACTAGTTTTGTTCTATTACTTGTTTTGACCCAATGACTTCCTTCATACACGATGACTACACAATCGCGTGGATATGCGCCTTACCTTTGGAACTGGCGGCGGCAAGCGTCATGCTGGATAAGACCCACAATCCCCTGCCTCAGCCATCCACTGACCCTAACGCCTATGTGCTTGGTGAGCTGAATGGCCATCGTATTGTCATTGTCTGCCTACCAACTGGTATATATGGAACAATATCTTCTGCGACCGTCATGTCTCACATGGTTGCAACATTTCCACGGATCCAATTTGGACTGATGGTGGGAATTGGAGGTGGAGTCCCGGGCACAAGCAATGACATTCGATTAGGTGACGTGGTGGTCAGCAAGCCGGTTGGAAAGTACAGTGGGGTGATACAGTATGATTATGGCAAGGCAGTTCAAGGCGGGCGACTCGAGCCCACCGGCACCTTAAACAAACCACCACACATCCTTTTGACGCATATGGCTCAACTCGAGGCAACCCAAATGACGAGAAGAGAGGATGCTATTTCACCGATAGTGGAGAGAGTACTGGGACAAAATCCTGATATGAAAGCCAGATTTTCATCTCCAAAACAACACACAGACTATCTGTTCTATTCTTCCTACCACCATGCGGATCAGGAAAGTAACTGTGAAAAATGTGATAAAAAGCAGTTAGTCAACCGAAAACCGCGTGATACCTGGACGCCTTATATTCACTATGGGTTGATTGCATCAGGCGACCAGGTGATGAAGGACTCGGAAACACGGGACCGTCTCGCTCAACAGCATGGGATACTCTGCTTTGAGATGGAAGCAGCAGGTCTCATGGATGGGCTTCCAACGCTTGTGATCCGAGGGATATGCGACTATTGCGACTCTCATAAGCAAAAAGAGTGGCAGGGCTATGCGGCTTTGACAGCAGCTGCCTACACTAAATTATTGTTGTCGGTCGTGCCTGTCTCCCGTACGGATTGGAGTTTGATGAAGAAAAAACATAGAGTGCGTCACTGGACAGTCCCACTGGCAAGAAATCCACGATTTGTTGGTCGTCAGGAGGAAATCACCAAACTGGAAGAATTAGTTATGATGCAAGATGGGCCCAGGAAAGTTGCCATTACAGGCTTAGGAGGGGTTGGAAAGACACAAGTGGTTCTAGAGCTAGCTTACCGCTTACGAGACCGGGATAAGGAGTGCTCGTTTTTCTGGCTCCCGTGTACTAGCCATGAGATGGTTGAACAAACATATCTGAATATTGCACAGACACTTGGACTTCCTGATGTGAAACCGGCAGAGGCTAAAGAACAGATTAAAACATACCTCAGCTCAGAAAAGAGTGGGAAGTGGCTTCTAATTTTTGATAATGCAGATGATGTGGACATGTGGTTACCAGCTAGTGACACAGGTCCAGCTCTCGAGGACTTTCTCCCTCAGAGCGAACATGGCCGTATTATTTTCACTACCCGGAACCGGAAACTTGCAGTGGAACTTACATCGTCCAATATCATCCCTATTCCGGATGATGACAAAGAAATTGCATCAAAAATCCTAGAAAAGTCGTTAAAGAAGGATTTGCTTTTGGACCACATTACAACAGTTGCTCTACTGGAACAACTGGCCTTCCTCCCACTGGCAATTACGCAGGCATCGGCATACATCAATAAAAATGGTATAAGCCGCCTGTCCACCTACCTTGAGCTTCTACAAGAGCAGGAACCGGAAGTAGTGGATCTCCTAAGTGAAGACTTTGAGGATGCAGGACGCTATAAGGATATTCAGAATCCAGTGATCACCACCTGGTTAATATCATTCAAACAAATTCAGCGTCAGGATGAATTAGCAGCCGATTACCTATTTTTTATGGCTTGTATCAATCCGAGAAGCATTCCACAATCTCTTCTTCCCTTGCCAACATCTAAAAAACGCGGAATAGATGCTTTGGGATATCTGAACGCCTATTCATTTATCAACAAGCAAGACAAAGATATTACTATCCACCGTCTTGTGCATATTGCAACACGGAATTGGCTAAGAAAGAATACACTGTTTAGCCACTGGATCCAAAGGGTGGCTGATCGGATACAGAAGGTTTTCCCAGGCAATCACTATACTAATCGAGCGCTTTGGCGACAATATCTTCCTCATGCGTTGGCCCTTGTTTATGAAGATGAATTTATAATACAACAGGAACAATATATTGACTTGATTAAGAAGATTGCAGATTCTTTATCAAGTGATGGAAGATATCATGAATCAGAGGTAATGTATAGGGACATGGTGAAGATCAAAAATAAGAAAAATGGACCAGAACATCCCTCAACTCTGGCCAGCATGGCGAACCTGGCATTCACCTACTGGAACCAGGGACGATGGAATGAAGCTGAGAAGCTGCAGGTGCAGGTCATGGAGGCATCCAAGACAGTGCTGGGTGCTGAACACCCCGATACTCTGACAATCATGGCGAACCTGGCATCAACCTACTGGAACCAGGGACGATGGAATGAAGCTGAGAAGCTGGAGGTGCAAGTAATGGAGACAAG
>MBFL02000532.1:0-18503 GCA_001696595.2 Aspergillus hancockii
CCCCTCCTCTTCCATTATAATCCCACAGCCCTAACATCTTGTACAGAGTCTGGACACAACCCAGAAAAGACGTAACCTGCCAACACGGCTGGAACGAATGCGAGGGGAATAGGTTCCTAGCCTGTGCGAACAAGCATGCGATGGCTACTGCCAATGCCCTTGACTTCAACAATTGCGTCCTTTCCGCTTATGAGCGCGTTCCGGAGGAGAAGTTGATTCAGGAGTGTGCAAGGGATAGTCATATTAGTTATGAGAAGATACATCAGTGTGCGTATGCGAAGGAGGGGTTAGATCTTTTGGTTGGGAGTGTGGAGCGGAGTGTTGCTAAGGGGGCCAATTTTAGCTGTACGATTCATGTTGATCGGAAGCCTTGGTGTGTGAGGGATGATTATGAGTGGAAGTGTGATCCTCAGCATTACGAGATTGCGAAGGTGGTTGAGTATATCAAGAAAGCGGCTGGAGGGAGTGTGGGGCTTTACGAGTTGTAACTCTAGAAACAAAAAGATGGAAGAAAACTGAAGCTTGAATTCCTCTGAGAGAAGCTATCTGAGCTTATATAGGAATGTGGGAGACAGCCTTAGGCGAGGGCTAGAATGGGACGCCTGACAAGGACTCCCACAGCAACTATACTATACTTGTAGAGAGTAGGACTTGGCGATGGGGTTCGTCAATCTCGAGTAAGACTGTAGGTCAATGAGGAAGAAAAGGAGAGAGAGCAAGAGTGGGATTCATTTGCATAAATCCTCTCGGTGTAGATGCTCACTGCGCCACAACCGTGAAGCTTAAAAAAGTTAAGCATTTTTAACTTCCGCCAACCGGCTTTTAACCTTGAACAAGCCGTGCGGGTTATTCTCCGTCGGCACTTGCGCGAACTCCAGATCCACCCCGTTCTCAAACAGCAGACAGAATGCCGAACCCCCCATATGAAACATCCCAATCTCGTCTCCCTTCGTGACATGGTCACCCTTCTCGACCTTAAGCTCACAACTAGACACTTCATTCATCCCAATCGCAATGAAGCACACCATCCCCAGCGCCGGAACACCTGAATCAATAAAAATCAGGGCACGGGTAGCCACGGACGCCAAATAAAGCTGCGAAAGGTTCGGGCCCGACGGGTCCGGCTCAGGGTAGTTATGCGAGTAAACGGTAGAATAGTATGTCCCCGGCACGAGCGTAGTCTTGACAATCTTCCCACTAATAGGTGCATGCCATCGGTGATAGCACGCAGAGCTAAGCCAGCCCTGGTAAACCGTCCCGAAAACGAAGCGCCGACTCAGCCCATCGTAGTTCAACATATCGAATATCGAGTACGGCTGGCCCTTCAGCCAGAACGTGTCGCGCGCTTGGACCTTCTTGCGCACGTTTTTCGGATACTCTTTGCCTTCTTCGACCTGGGGCCCGGCTTCGCAAGGGTTGATGATGATGTTATCCGCTTCGTCGGCAGGGGCCACCTGGCGATTCTGCGGCTGAAACTGGCGGACGAAGAATGCATCCCACGAATTCCAGCCCCAGTGATCCTCTTTCGGGTTGCAGATCCAGAGGTCTCCGATGGGGCCGTCCCACTGGGCGTACTCTTTCATTTTCGTGATGTATTGGTCGGACAACCAGCCTTTGACGGGGTCTGAATTGAGGTGCGCTGTTGATTCCGGGGACCGGAGGAAATCTCCCCATTGGTTGATTATGGCCTTGAGCTTTTCGTTGACCTCCTTGTTCAAGAAGAACTCATTGCCGCTGGGTGTATTTGCGGGCCAGTTCAGGACGGCGTTGAAGGGGACTGTGATGGCGCTCATTGACGAGCTAACGGACATCACTGCGGGTGGAGTGAAGAGGATCACGTTGAAGACCATTAGTGCCTCGTCGAAGTTCTTGACATTGTAGAACTTGGTGGGGTCGTTTTCGAACCGTGGGATCTCCTCGAACATCTTTTGGGAGAGCTTTTTGAGTCCAGGGTCATTCTCGACGAGCTTTTTGAAGTCGGTGATGACTGTGGGATATGGCGCTTCTGGGTTGAGATGGTGTGGTTCGTCTATTGGGGTCGGCGACCCCTTGATGGCATTGTCTCGCATTTTGTTGACCCATTGGAAGACCTTGCTGAGTGGTGGGAGCCACTCTCCTGGCGCGAATGGATAGGGTTGCTCGGTTGACATTATCGTCGCTGGAGAGGTAGGTGGTGGACTGAGAGAGTGGAAACATGTAAGAAAACCCTTTGCCAATGGATACACACAAGTGCGATGCTAAGTTGTAAATAGCGAAGAGTATCTCATGCGGGATGCTCGTCCATTAAATGCATTTCGTTTGCCCCCCGTTCCGCTCACATCGACACAACACCGGGGCCGATGAGACTACTACAACTTAAAGAGTTACATCACGGCGGACATTTCCCAAAAAGCTACGCTTACATGTGGAGTGCTATCGAATAGAACCGTGATTTACGAACAAAACCTACATGTAGTCTGTTTTCGAAGCCGATCGATGACGTCTGTGCAAGTCTCAGCCTTCACCAGCTGAACATGCAAGGCAGCTGATATCATAGCAAAGAGTAGGACTGGCTTGAACCAGTCCAGACAAAATAGTCGGCCAACTACATCTGGTTATCGCCGTAATCTGAGCCTGTGACACAGGACATATCACGCAAATCCTTGAAGGCAGGAGATAGTAGTAGCCAGCCAACCATTACAACTCTGAACCTCTGCGTATGCAAAGTACGCTAAGGACTTTGTACTGCAGACTTACAAATGGATTGGCTGGCTAAGTTTTAATCCCTGGGATTATTAGATATGCGAGCAAGAGTACGAGCTGCGTAAAATTCAGATTTTTGGTAAGCGAACAGCAGCTTCACTGTTCAAGCTTGTTGCATTGGAAGGTGGATGTGTTGGGTGGCACAGCTGAAAAAAACCACCTTGTGCCTGCAAACGGGTAGCCAGCATCAACAGAATGTCACACAAATAGTAGCTATTAAATAGGGCTGCATAGGTGACTGCAAAGAGTAATAGATTGGAGTTCAGCTAGACCTGATGTTGCATATGTGGGTTAGTCTCAAGACTGCATATTCAGCTGGCAGGGGTATTGCATCTCCATTTGTCATCTACGACAATATCCATGAAGATCGGAGAAGGCCGCACTTGTAATGTAGCATATTTCAACTCGGAAGCAACCTTCTAGAGCGAGTGGGTCATCGTTCCATTGGTAGATGGTAGGTACTCCGTACAGCTAATTCTATTCTACTCCACATTCCGCAGTGTCACATCACACGGTGTATTCGGAATGAGCACTGGCCCACTACAGACTGACATTTGGTAATGATCTTCGGAGAAGCTGAAAAGTAACTGTAGTGAGACAGAAAGAGCTGCAGGACCTTTGCACTCTATGGGCATAGAGAAAAATTGTCCATTAGCTACTCAAGTGCATGACTTCATCACTTAGGTTCCTGCGATGAGGAACGAGGTGAGATACTTAAAACCCTCTATTCTCCCCGGTGTCCGTCTAGGTAAACCACTATATCAATTGATCTTGAAAATTCCTTCTCCGTCCGAAGCGACCTGATCCCATCCATAAGCGGCACAAGATGATGTTCCTAATTTTGCCATCTCTGGCGGTCATCTCTGCACTATTCGCATCTGTCGTAGCGGAAAGAGTAAGACCCGGCCAAGAACAGCGATATAAAGGAGCACCAGTGGTAATCAATGATCACAGGCATTAGTCTATTCTGAACGCCAGTGCAATGGCACTTCAACCGTCATTCCGTGGTCTCAGTGCATTCCAACGTAAGGCTATTTCATTCAACGTTCCAAATGCATTGGGCATAATTGTATTGACACATTCCACAGCCACGATAACACATCAATCACCGTACCAGCAAGCCAAACACCAAAGCAGGTGTTATTCAACTGTTACCTGTACTCGTGAGTTGGAAGCTCTCATATCCAGAAGGCGATGCATAACATCCTCCAGGATGCTGTCAGATACAACATGTCAAGAAGACCGCCAGCAACCGCCCGTAGGATGTACCGACAACCTTTATTATTACTCCAAATGCGTCTTTGTTCCTGCTCCAGGATTTGTAAGTGGACAGATATTCGAAACTCTTACACGACCATAGACTAACGAAGGAAAATCATTTAGGTATCTCTATATGAAAACCCGAATTTTGAGGGACCCTCAACCCCGATCAACGTCACCCACGCCAGGTCATGTCTCTCACTATCATCGGAATGGTAGAGTTGTGCACTTAATACTAAAATAGACTAAGCTAATAGAAAGTAGGCCATCTGGGAAGGTCGGCTCCATTGTAGTAACAGAAGGTTACATTTGTGAGCTGTTCAGGTGAGTCATTGGACCCCCTTAAGATGTCTTTGTTTGCCAGGCTTATCAGTGTATAGAAATGAAAACTGCGCGGAACCCATTGGCCTACCGATCGGATCTCCGGGCTACGCTGATCTAAACTGGAACGAGGCGAAGAGTATCATCTGCTTACCACCGAAGGGTCACTGAAGCCACCTATCATGCTATATGCACTTGTATGCCGACGTTTGATTCTGGCACTAAGTCCCTAACTCTCAGTGTCAAACTGATTTGTTGCTACCTATGGTCGGTCAAAATGGGCAAGTCTGTGGTTTCAATATCAAGACGTGCAGACATTTACAGAGTTGGTTTACTGAAATGCAGCTTTTTGGACAATGCCTACCATTACTAATAGGGTTCCGTTCTGCACCTTTAACCTTGGATAGAGGCGGATCCGAAACCCAGTATCAACTCCTTATGCTCTTTGATTGTATTTTCTGACCCTAACGCCGATTGATGCCAATCTAATATGGGTATGACTGCGAGCTACTCGTGTACCTTATGCTGTAATATAAGATAAACTGGCTACTGTTTTAATTGCACATTCCTATTTATCAACCTGCGCGGTTTTTTTAACGATTCCCTCTATTTTATAACTTATTTCAGAGCTGGGCTAGTTGTCCATCTGAAAATATCAAATCCCCGCATAACAATTTTAGTTGAATACTAAATCTTCCCTCAAGTTTTTCATATATTACTCATAAGTCTCCTGGTCAATGTCCACGAACAGTTCAGCGGAGTGACATCATGTGGCCGTGTGGAGTTGACGCTACTTTATCAGGTCATACTCGTTGTCTTCAATGGTAATTCCAATTGCAACCTGCTTTTCATTTACAGTAAGTAGGTAACCCGGTCCGGACATGCCAATAGAATAAGGATAGCGTTGGGGGCTAGAGATATCTTCTTTTTGCTCTGCCACCAGAGAGAAAGCCCCTTTTTGGATCGTAGAAGGGCAAAAAAAGAAACCAAGGAACTGCCGTGTTTGGTAAGTACCTTTTTATATTCTCTTTGGCTGTAAGCCACCATAAGAATAGGTTTGACTGATATCTTAGATTGAATAGAACAACTATCCTAGAGACTGCAAAACGCATCTGCCAACGATTGCTCTGCTGATTACCGCTGCTCCTATGGCCCTAGGATGCACATTCAGATTTACATGGTCGCATGTCACAAGCTGGGGTGGTGGTGACGATGTCAGATGCACAGCTGGCATTAGCGAGTCGAACGACCCTAATAGCGAGAACGACAAAATATTTCGATATCCCTTGTCAGGGGGTTTGCTCGAGGAGTGGTTACAAAGGAGCAACATACGAGATTTGTATGGATGGGGCCGCTAGTATGGAGATTAAAGGCGCTGCTACCATTCAACGCATCGGTGACGGGGGCAATGCGGTTAAGGTGAACATTTGGCCGGATGGGGAGAGGAGCACGGACCAGTGGACAGGCCTGGGCAGTGGTGTTCTTCACAAGTTCTACAGATCCAATATTGGATGCCCTAGTATGTGATATTTCGGAATCATGGGATAGGTGGAGGTGTCCAATGACAAGTTGAATTCCGTCAAACTTTCTTCTCATGGTTTTAATTGTATCGAGTACCTATCACCTCTGACTCGTCGTTGTCAGTAGCTCACATCCCACCGGTGATCAAACATCCTTAAGGATGCTTTGAGCTGGTCCCGAGCGGCATCCCAATGATCGCGATTGACTGAAAATTTGTCTATATACTGAAGAGCTTCCCTTATAACGAATGCACGACTGGGCGGCAGTGTATCCACTGCCTGAAGGGACATATAATTTTGAGTGGTTGAAATATCCTCTACCATCCGGCTGACCGTGTCCAGTGCGGCAAAGGAGCTCTCACGCCACTGTTCTGGAGATCTGTATTGACAGCGACTCATTCGGGCGGTTTGGCCAATAACATGGTAGTGTACTATAAAGAGAGCCCTACAAAAATTTCTTAATAGAAAGATTCTGCAGTCACAGGTAAGGTACCTCTTACCTGATAATGATAGCGTTGGCAGTACAAAAAGGCCCCCATCGCCCTTGGGATTGTTCCATGAAGACAGCCAATAACTTTCGAAGAGCCTGGTCCAATCGATCAAATAGACCTAATCGCACGTCGAGGTCCGCTTCGGCCAGGGCTTGGAAGACATCGTCCAGAAGCCACGTAGCCTGTGCCATGCATGCAAATCCACCAGGGTGGTGGGCAAAAGATACGCTTGAGGGTATTGATCCTGGAGGGAGCGCTGGATCGTAGTTCGGCGCTTCAGGTTCTGTTGGTAGTCGAGCGTCTCTACTTGGGACCCTTGAAGCGAGAGGCTGCTGAGGTTCAACCAGTTCACAGAAGAAGGTTCTGCTCGAGAGTTGGACACTATTCCGAGGGTGATGTGACACTGGATCTTACCGTTCACAGATAACAATTCCCCACCAAGTATTGGTCTCCTCTTCGGCTTGGAGATGTGTGATGGGGTCTAATCCTTCTACCGGGCTGGCTAGATGGAGGCGAGCAGCGTAGCCCATCCTCGCACAGATGCTAATAGAGGCAAAAGCGTCATGGGGTTTCCTAGTCGCATATTCGTAGGCGGAGATGAGAACTCCGGCTTGGATGAGATGTAACGAGGCTGGAAAAGTGGACTGGACCTGGGTGTACAGCGATTTGGTTGTCAAGTATAGGGTAGCTTGGTCAATAGGAGACAAAGCTTGGGTTGTCAGCTCAGGATGATAAGTAATCAGGCACATCGACAGTAGCAAAACCGAAAAGCTTGCTGAGGGAGATCCGCCACAGCGGACGAGGTGGTCATTGAAACGAATGCGTGATATAATAGGAATAAACGAATGGATGCCGCGAAAATAGCGGTCACTAAAATCATCCACTAACAGGCCGGCGGTTCGAATGATCCGAAAAACCTGGAGGTATAGAGTGGAATCGATGTTTGTCGGCTCCGACTGCAGGACATCCGATAGGGTGTTCGACAAGAGGAGGGATGAGCGGATAATCGGGCTAGAGGTGGTGAAAGGAGGCTTGGACTGAACTGTAAAATACTTGATATCCGTGGCTGTAGACGAGTCCTGGCAGTCTAGCCCCTTCCTATGGCCCGTGTTAGAAACTGATGATCAACGCCGCATCAGCCTAGAAGATAAAAGATACCGTAGGTGATCACCTGACGCTCGGTCCCACCTGACGCTCGATTTTTTGATATACACCGACTTTTTAGCAGTAATTTCAAAACACCATAACTCTGTCAATATGACTCCAATTGAATTGGCTCTGGAAGAGATTGAAAGCTTAACGGCAGGAGAAAAGATTAACTATACAAAAATTGCTCAAAAATATGGTGTCAGCCGATTTACCTTATCAAGGCGTCATCAAGGCGTACAGCGCTCCCGGGAAGAGCAATACAATGATCAGCGAGCCCTCAACAACCAACAGGCCAAAGAGCTTATAAAATGGATTAATTCTCTTACTGAGAAGGGTCTTCCTCCTACACATAAGATGCTATGGAACTTTGCAAAAGAGATTACAGGCATAAAGCCAGGAAAGCATTGGCCGAGCCGTTTTTTAAAGAAACATAATGATCAGCTTATTGCTCGCTATGCAACTGGTATCGACGCTGCACGCAAAAGAGCTGATTCTGCGTTCAAGTATACTCTCTACTTTGAGCTTATGGCCAGAAAAATCAAGGAATACGATGTTCAACCGGAAGATATGTATAATATGGATGAAAAGGGATTTTTTATTGGACTACTATCTAAAGGTAAAAGAATCTTTTCTCGACAGAAATATGAAATAGGAGGATATCAGCAACGTGTACAAGACGGAAATAGAGAATGGATTACTACAATTGCTTGTATTTGTGCAGATGGAACACCTCTTTTGCCTGGTCTTATCTATCAGGCAGTCTCCGGAAATCTACAGGATTCATGGCTTCAAGATTTTGATTCAAACAGTCAAACATGCTTTTTTGCCTCGTCTTCCAGTGGCTGGATAAATGATGAGTTAGGATACGCCTGGCTTACTGATATTTTCAATCGTGAGACTAAAGAGAAAGCTCGGAGGCGTTGGCGGCTTCTAATTCTTGATGGTCATGGATCTTATATTACTATGAAGTTTATCAACTTCTGCAATAGTAATAAGATCCTCTTAGCTATTTATCCTCCGCATTCTACGCACTCTCTGCAGTCTTTAGATGTTAGTATCTTTGGCCCTTTGTCTACAGTATACAGCAATAAACTGGAACAGTTTTTGCATAAGTCGCAGGGGATCAGCTATATTACGAAACAAGACTTCTTTCAGATCTTTTGGTCATCATGGAAAAATGCTTTATCAAGCAAGAATATTGAAAGTGCATGGAGATCTGTTGGTCTATACCCCTGGAATTCAGAAAGAGTATTGAGGCGATTTACTAAGAAAGAGGAAGAAAGACCATCTTCTAGTGATTCCTCTAACTCTATTCTAAAGGCAGAAGACTGGCAACGCATTGAAAAGCTTCTTGAGCGAGTTGTTTTCAATATATATGATCGTGAAGCTCAAAAACTTAACAATACTATGCATCATCTTTCTACAGAGAATATCCTTCTCAAATTACGCTGTACAGGCCTCGAGAATACTCTAAGAAATGAATAGAAAAAGCGCCAGCGTGGAAAACCTCTACAGTTTGAGTTGCGTGCTCCAGAAGATGATAATGTAATCTTTTACTCTCCCAATAAGATTCAACAAGCTCGTGATCTTCAAGCTCAAAAAAATGAAGCTGTACAACTTGCACAAGCTGTAAAACAAGATAAAAAGCTTCGCCGAGAACAGAAAAAGGAAGAGAAAAGGCTTTTGATAGAAGAACGCAAGAGAGTACGAGCTTTTAATAAAGAGATACGTCAGCAAGAAGCAGAGCAAAAAAAGCTTCAAAAAGAAGAGGAAAATCTTGCTAAGGCAGCTGATCTGCAGCTTCAATATGATATCAATTAGATCAAGAAGAGCAAGAAGAGGATCCCTATATCTACTCCATCAGAAAATAAGAAGGATATTAACGATCTAACTGATGTTGTTGTTGCAGAGGCATCTGGTACGATAAACCGTCGAGGGCGGCAGATACGCCTACCACAGCGCTTTCGGGATTAAAAAAAATAGCTTTTCATGTTTTATATAGGTGAAATAGGAAACCACTAAAAAATCTCAGGATAATATTAAATATATGTGGCTCTAGAGCTTCAGTTCTATGGCGGTTCCGGAGTAGTAAATCGAGCGTCAGGTGGGACCGAGCGTCAGGTGATCACCTACGGTACCGGGAGCAATATCCACAGCGCGGCCGCGCCTTGTCACACTTTTTCTTGCGGAGTTTGCAGTTCGCGCACACCGGGCGATACGAGGTTTTGGCTGACATGATAGGAAAGGTCTTTGCAACAGCCAACTCGAGTCTAATGAGAATCGGAGAATACGTGCAGCGGGGGCATTATAGACAGGCCCATTACTAAGGCCAAGATCTCACCTGAGAAAGGAATAGTGCCGGCGACAGGTGGGGTGCGCCCGTCGGCTGCCGGTGGATTTAATCTAGATATACAGATGTTGATCTGATCAGTCGCTGCTTGAATGCATATACAAGGGGTATAAGGAATGCGTGAGTGGTTGCGATCCGACCGACAATAAAAGGGATCAAGGACGTTCCATATCCCTAACTTGGAACACAGGATCAACCGATTACGAACAAAATAGCCCTACGTGAATAGTCTTCCTTGCCCATTACCACGACAACATACACCAGAATTCGTTGTTTCAGTGAGAGCGATCAATATGAATCTTGGGCAAAAGAGACAGTGGTCCGTGTCTTAATAGGAATACCCCGAAAATAGGTACCTTACAAGCGAACGCTACAAAAGTCAATCGGGAATCAACCAACGGCGTACCACTCATACTCAGGAAAGGGTCGACAGAGTTCGGAAGGAAAGCCTTGAAGGCATGGGCTTAGTGCTGGATTTTGCGGAAGCGTCGGGTACGTTTCGAAGCTGTGTGTATCCGAGGGGCCCGCAATGACAGGACACAAAGGCAACGTCCCTGCTGCGGCTTTTAAATTTATCGTAAGTGGTACACTGTCGACAGACATGCAAGGATAGCTCTAGCTGCAAAGGCGAACGGGTCAAGGTAAATGAAGACCAACACCACCATCACCACGGCATACCAACGTACACGCATGAGGATTCTGACATGGAATCATTCTGGCCTCATCACAGGGACATCTTCAACCCGCTGCGCGTTTAGTTTCTTCTTGTGAAATGCTTTGGCTCTTAGTCCTTACTGAGCATCTCAGGAAGATAGCTTCAATGCAGGCCAGCTTGCTAAGGACCCCGATCATATAATGATACATATGACTAACATACCCATAGTGGAGGCTCAAACCTGCAGGGTTGCATTGTGGGCGCTGAAATGCTACTAATTTATGCATTAAAATTCATCACTCAGCCGTTCCGGAACACTGGATGGAGTGTTCTTGTTGCTCTATACTGCAAGTGGTTCTCAAAACCAAGATGGAGGTTCTCTAGACAACGAGGTAAGGAATCTTTATGATGCAGATAGCGTATGGAATGCTGGTCCTTACGGAGAGCCACGTTATGAGGCTTTGTGTGGCATTTTAAAGCCCAGTTTGGGCCGGAACTCTTTGTCGTCTATCGGTCTCTTTGCCTCTCAAGTGTGTATCGATAATAGATTTTGCTCATATAGTCGTTTTCGAAATCGTTTTGACCCATAAACACACGACCACTGTTCCAGCCCCCACTGCCACAGACCTTAGTATAAATATGCTATTAAACTAGTACTAGAGGGACTTCACAACGTACGTACAAGTCATCTCCACCATGAACAGGCAGAAGGCGAATCGATAACATGCATAGCCACAAGTACTCGATTTAAGAGCAATACTTCTCTCCTTCACTCGGGTCAATGAGTCCCAAATTAATCCAAGTCATGTAATCCCAATAATCTTTCTGGCTACCCTCACCATTCAGCCTAGCATTGCCAGAAAACTTAGCGGTCCAGTACGCATTTCCCTGAGTATATTTAGCCCACGAATACAGCCCAGTATTCAGGGGAACTGCTCTCCCCGCGAGAGTGTTGTTATACTCCGCCTGAATAGACCACTCCCCGATGAACACCGGAAATCTTCCATCGCCAGCCGATGCCTTAGCGTCAGAGCAAATGGCGGCTGGAACATCCGTCTGGGCAAGCCCGCGGCCTGCAAAGTAGTAGTTATGGACATCAAAGACAAGATTGGTGTTGCTTGGGAATTTCGACGACCAGTATGCTTCGCCCTTAAAACTACCCTGGAACATGACTGGGATCTGGGGGTTCACAGCTTCCACTCTAGATACCACCTCTTGAATATATCCAAGAAGCCAAGCAGCTCCATCCTCGGACAGCGCATCAGGTGTTCCAAACGCAGCCATATCCCTATTATCAATCGGTTCATTGATGGGCGCAATTGTGTAAGACTCGGGGCTCGAAGACTCTTTAACATAGGAGATCACGGCATCGATTGCTTCAAGGGAGTACCGGAGGGCAGTCTGGTTATTGAACCATCCATAATGGCCGGCTGCCTCGCCAAATGGCATCCCGTTGACTCCACCGGGGAGCGAGTGTACATCAATAATAACGTGCATGCCATACTTGGTAATAGCGTAGGTAGCGATGTTCTTGAGAAACCGCACCTGATTCCCGGTATACAACTGGGAGCCGGGGACGCGCACCCATGCAGCATAGGTAGTAGGAATCCGTAAGGTGTTCACCCCGACACCGTGCAATTTGTCGATATCAGCGGGAGTAATGTAGGTTGCATAGCGGCGTTCAAGGATGGGGCCGCATTGAGCTCCCTGGTGGGCACACAGTCCCCATTCGTCTTCTGCGCCCTTGGAATATTGTGCCCACCAGGTTGTGTCGATGGAGTTTTCTTGGATAAGCCATCCGCCTAGGTTGACTCCGTTTGCTTTGTAGGTTTCCCAGTCTAGGTAGCTTGCAGCCAGGGAAAGGGGCTGCAGGGCGAGGAAGGCAGCAACGAACAATGGTGTCTTCATAATTGTTCAGTTGTGATGAGCTGAGGGTTTGAAATGCCGTGGTGATGGGATAGCACGGGATTCAATTCTGATCTCCTTTTATACCCGTAGAGCCCACGGCACCTATTATCCCGAGTATATTATCGTGGTACTTCTGTTACTTAGACTTGGACTCACATCCCGTGTTGAAAAGAGAAAAAGATAAACGACAAGGGGTATAAGACACCCCCACCCCACAGTAGATAGGGCCCATGCGGGGAGTCTGGTGAATATGGGGTAGGAATGACCACAGGCCCTGATCGCAGGGATATATCCCGAGCGCCTGGAAAGATATTAATATTAACGTTTCCAAGCCTAAGAAACCAATAAAGCTGCTCGTAGGGAGCTTGGCATCACCCTCCACATCCCGACACGATCTCGGCCTGGTACAAAGCTAACCACTTCCCGATGGTAAAGTCAATTGAACGTGTACGTGAACAAACAGATAGTCACTTGGCATATATTGTTATGAATGCCATTGTAGCAAGAGAGATATAGAGCTAACTTTCTAACCGGTCTTGGATGTACCGAGCTCCTTTCATAGCTCCTTTCATAGCTCCTTTCATAGCTCCTTTCATAGCTCCTTTATAATGTGTAGTGTTGGTTCGAATTTCATCCTTCGAAGGCCTAACAGGAGTACAAGCAGAATATTCAGGTAAGCATTCACGATATGATGGGTCTCACTCACTACGCAACTCAGTCTATAAGGACACAGGGTGGCTGCATATACAACGGAGTTTTGGACCCCTGGTTGGCCTTATAGCTGGGCAGGTGGGCCAATTCCCACTTAAACGAATCATCTGCAAATTCCGAGGTCACATTCTAGGTCTTTAGGTCCTCAATGTTGTACAGTATGTATGAACCACCGAGTTGACTTTAGGATCCATTTTCATGTAACAAATTAACATTTTCCCCGAACTGATGAAGGTATATTTTCCTGGAGAGATACATATACCACCCGGTCTGTAAGACACTCTCCAAGACAATTGGATAATGTGAATAAGACAAACTAACTGTACTAGTTCACTTGAAATATGATATTCTGCATTGTTATAGATTTATTTTTATTGGCCAATCAAACCCAACCTCCTGTGCCAATCTGTCTTTGGTTTAGGTCCAATAACCCCGTCGGTGCCTCAGGCAGCGAGTTACCCCGGTCCCGCGCCGAAACACTGAACTACCGCTTTCGTCTCCGTTCATTCATCCAGTCATTCACCAATACCTCTCAAATGGGCCACTGTCTCTTTTGTCAAGTCCAGTGATCCCAATGCTATTAGACAATCTAGATAATGCGCCGCACTCTTGCCGTTCGATATGGGTATGCTTACAAATAATTGCTAGATACCATTCATGTCCGATTAACTATGGCGTAGGACTCTGCCAATGCCCGGCTGTCACCATGTGCCATGCGATACACCTCTATTGTTCCCGGCTTGATAGTCCTGGTCATTGGGCTGAGTCGTGTGCTTGGTCGCTCGCCTTACATTCGGCGCCCGAAATGGACCCGGCCTTTCGTGTCAGAACAGCCACCATGTCCGGAGCTGCCATCCGAGCGACCAGGACATAGAGCGGGATGGGTGATAACCTTGCTTGCCGTCGCGACGGTTGGGATCGCGGCTGAAATCATCAAAATAGTGCCACATGGTACTACATTTAGCAACTTCATTCTTCTAGGATCTTGGGTGAGTAACGGATCCTCTGTCGCTCGTGGTAGACTAACTAGTGCTAGGTATTAGCCGCTGTCCTGATTGCCTTAGAGCGTCCAAGGTCCTGTCCGGCTTCCATGCTAGCTTTTTATGTCGCAGACCTTGCAGTAGAAGCGTCCTACATATTAAATCCTGATGCTTTTGCGGTGACTAAAATCTATGCTCATTACATTGCAGCCGGTGCTGCAGTGGCAGCTTGCGCCACGATTCTTATGATGCCACTTCGGGGCCCTCTACTTCCTCGTGTGGATATTGGTGCTGTGGGTCAACCACCATCCAGCAAGTTTCGCAGTCCCGAGGATAACTTGCGGCTCTGGCAATATCTTACAGTATCGTGGATGGCCCCATTGATGACTATTGGCAAGCAGAGACAGTTGAATGAGGATGATGTCTGGTTCTTGGGGTTCGAGTTTCAGCATCGCAGATTGCATGAAAGGTTCCGTCAACTCCGGGGGTCAGTCATATCTAGACTGCTTCAAGCCAATGGCATTGACGTTCTTATCATCATTGGAATCTCAACGGTGCAGATGATTTGCGGCAGGTCTTCTGTTAAGATTTGTTACTAGGCTGTTACTAACTGTTTCATAGACTTTTCTACCCCCGTACTCTTGCAGCAGCTTCTAGAGGCTATGCAAGACCCATATGCCTCGAAACGTGCTGCGTTGACCTACGCTTTGTTGTCACTCGTACTTCGTCTAGTCGCGGCGCAGTCCCAGGTTCTAAATATCTGGCACGGTAGACGCTGCTACGAACGAAGTAGGGGCGAGATGATGATGATGGTGTATGAGAAAGCACTTTCGAGAAAGAACATGTCCGGTCAGCAAATAGAGGAAAAGGAAAACGAAAATGAGATCCAAGATGACGACGTTGTCAACGGTGAAGCGGCGTCGGACCCCAAGCAGGGAAGGCTTTGCGGGATCTTTCCGCGGCGACGAACCGCTACTAGTAAAGCCAAAGTAAAGACCGCTGCTTCTATGGGAAAGATATTCAATCTACTACGTGGAGATGTCTATGAAGTCGCGCAGCGGTTTTGGGAAGTCGACACTTTAATCGATAAGCCCCTAGGCCTCATTATAGCCACAGTGTTGGTTTGGAAATTACTTGGCCCGTCGTGCTTCCTAGGAATTACAGCTATCTTGATAGCTCAGGTCTTGAATGCGTTCATCACGCGTACACTCCTCCGATGGGAGCGAGTCCGTAGACTAGCGACCGACACTAGACTGCAAATATCGTCTCAATTTGTGGAGGCGCTGCGTCACCTTCGTTGGTATGGATGGCAGAACCACTGGCTTCGTCAGGTCATGGATGCTAGGCAATCCGAATTGAACCTTCGGATTATTACGAGCCTGTTTAATGTTTTGATTCGCTTTGTGAACACCTTCGCCAGCGGCCTTTTCCCTGTTGTGGCTTTGTACGCCTATACACTGTTGGCTGGTCACCCGCTGCGCATCGACATCATATTCCCTGCGCTGCAGCTCTTCACTATGTTGGAAACTCGTCTTAGAGAAATACCTGATCTCATAACAGTACTTATTAACGCCTCTATTGCCATGGAGCGTATAGAGGATTTTATGGCTGAACCAGACAAAGAGAAGAGGGCGGCAGCAGCAAACCCTGACACTCCGCTTGTTTTGGAGTCTTGTTATTTTGCATGGCCTGGGAGAACATCGCCCGTGCTTTCTGACATCAGCATGAACATTTCCCAAGGTCTGACTATCATCTGTGGTAAAGTAGGAGCTGGGAAGACGGCACTGCTTCAAGCTTTGTTGGGTGAGCTGGATAGACTCAGTGGCGTATCTAATACCCCAGACGAGATGGTCGGCTATTGTTCTCAAACGCCCTGGTTGCAGAGTATGAGTGTTCGGGACAATATTCTGTTTTCCTCTCCTTACGACGAGCGACGCTACAAACAGGTTCTCGACGCTTGTTCCTTGCTCCCCGATCTGGCTAATTTCAAGCATGGCGACTTGTCCTTCGTGGGTGAGAATGGTATCGGCCTCTCAGGTGGCCAGAAGGCGCGAGTGGCTCTCGCACGGGCTGTCTACAGCGCTGCAAGAATCTTGTTCCTCGATGACCCTCTATCTGCCCTGGATCATAACACAGCGGAGACCATAGTCCGCAGGTGTTTCTCAGGTCCACTGATGCAGAACCGCATCATTGTTCTGGTTACTCATCGCACCGCTCTAGTGCGCCATATTGCAGACCAGATTGTCCATATTCAGGATGGCAGGGCTGTAACTGAAGACAAGCAAGCCATTTCCTCGGCCCTGAACTTTGATGATACCGATAAAGCCTCGTCCTCTGAATCAACTGATGACGAGATACAAGATGAAGTAGCAGAACAGGGTGGTAACTCTACGGTCCCATCAAAGTTCATTGAAGAGGAACATCGAGCTGAATGGGGAGTGAAAGCCAGAGTCTACTGGAACTATATTAGAGCCGGTAAATATAAATGGTGGGCAATGCTCGTTATCGTTATATCAATGTACCGACTCGCAGCCGTTGGCCAATCCTGGTTCCTCAAGGAATGGGGTGAGGCCTATACTCATAATCAAAGTCTCGTGTTACTTAGCTTCTCGCCGTCATATAAGAAGTTATCTTCAAGCGGACTGGGTGAAACAGCGGTATTACCACATGTGCTTAGCTGGAAACTTGACAATCCCCTTGACAAATACCCGGCGCCTATCGATGACGTTCGGCCTTGGCTTTGGGCATTTTTCGCCATTACGGCCTTTCAATCTGTTGCAGTCCTAGTTTCCCAGCTCATGATGATTGTCATAGTGTACTGTGCAGGCAAAACACTCTTCCAGGAGGTCATGGTGCGAGTCAGCCATGCTACATTCCGGTTCTTCGATGTCACACCCATCGGACGTTTAATGAATCGGCTGACGTCTGATATAGGGGTGGTCGACGGCAATATCAGTGAGCAATTCCAGCGAATAGTTTTCCAAGCCATCGTATGGGTTTCATCGCTCCTCGTCATAGCATCGGTCACCCCAACCTTCCTTGGGTTCTCATTTGTTCTGACCGCCGCCTTTATTTTCACGTTCTTGCGATTCCTCCCCTTATCGCAAAGCTTGCGACGACTGGAAATGGTGTCACTGAGTCCATTGATATCTAACTTCGGGGAGCTACTACACGGCCTAACCACCGTTCGCGCATTCCACGCCGAATCTCGCTTCCAGGATAGAGTGATTTCAGTTGTAGATAAATTCCAGGGCATGGACCACTTCTACTGGTCACTGCAAAGCTGGCTAATGTACCGCTTCGAAGGGCTATCGGCAATTTCCACCTTCTGCCTGACCGTCCTTGCATTGTACACAAACGTCACTCCAGGTCTGGCCGCATTCGTCCTCATAGCAACGAATAACTTCGTGGCATCTACACACGCATTGTGCAAGCAGTACGGCCAACTACAAATGGACTTTGTCTCGGTAGAAAGAGTAGACGAACTGCTGCACATTGAGCAGGAAACACCAGGAACAATTGACCCCCCAGCCTCTTGGCCAAAATTCGGGTCCGACATCGTCTTCGAAGATGTAACCATCCGCTACGCCACTCACCTAGACCCATCTCTCAGTGACATCTCTCTCCGCATCCCCGGCGGATCCACCACAGCCATCATCGGCAGAACTGGGAGCGGGAAGTCCACGCTCGCAGTCTCGCTCCTTAGCGTCATTCGCCCCGACGCGGGCCGCATCCTAGTTGATGACCTCGACCTCACACAGGTTAGCACACAAGCACTCCGCACCCGGGTGACGTTCGTCGCGCAGGACCCCGTTCTCTTCCCCGGGAATATCCGTCTGAACCTCGATCCGACCGGCGAGTACACAGACGAAGAGTGCGCAGATATCCTGAAGCGCATCTGTAGCCGCCACGGCTGGAACCTAGATACACATGTTGAAGCCGGCGGCCGAAATCTCAGCCAAGGCGAGCGGCAATTGATCGGCCTGTCGCGGGCTGTCCTGCGTCGCAGCTCCATTGTCATACTGGACGAGGCGACGGCATCCATCGATCACGAGAGCTCACTGGAAATCCAGCAAGTTCTCAGGGAGGAAATGAGGGAGTCCACGGTTATTACCATTGCGCACCGACTGGAAGCTATCAAGGATGCGGATTATTACATCGTGCTCGACCAAGGCCGGGTATCAAAACAGGGCTATGTGAAAGACATGTGAGCTAACGCTAACAAATCGCAATGAATCAGAGTTAGTCCCTTCCCCAAATCCGATATCCTGTAGCAGCAGATAGGTTGTAAACAACACAATCCTCCATAATATCAATCTTCTCGCCAAACAATCCTCCCCAAAAACCTATCCTACAATCCCCAAAGCTCCCCAAGCACAACAAAAACTCCAATCCCAAATCCACCCCTTACCCCTC
>MBFL02000533.1:0-18382 GCA_001696595.2 Aspergillus hancockii
CCCCCCCCCGCGGAGAACAGTCGAACGTGCAGCTCATGTTTCCTAGCTCTCACATCTGAAGATACGCGATGGGTGCAGTTCCAATGGATGAGTGAGGTCTACAGCTCGAGCGATTCCGGAAGCACGGACGCCGTCAATGCAGCTTGGGACCAAATTGTGCCTGCTCATGGGATCGTCGCGGTGGACCATGAATGGGCGGCGAAGCATAATCTACCCGCGAGCATGAGTCTCTTCTCCGATCGCTCCAAGGGTGTCTATATTATTGATGCGTGGGTCGACCGTCGCAAGATACGACGCAGATGTTAACGATATTCTAGATACCACCAGGTTCACTGCCTGACGGTCATCCGTAAGACATTTACCGAGCTGGCCAACGGGCAAACGCCAAGTATACCAACCGGACACTCGCGGCACTGCTTCGACAGTCTGCTGCAATACATCGTGTGCGGCACGTCAGGCGACACTCTGCTCTATACGTGGGGACGCAATATCACTGGAGACCGCCAGGTTCGGAAATGTATTGACTGGAACAGTCGAAAGAAGTGGGCGAAGGAAAATACGGCCTGCTACAAGGACTTCGATCATCCAGTTCGACTGATTGATCACTTTAATCATTGCGAAAATGATGATGATGGAATTAAGTTGACGGGTTGGTAGTGAGGACGGGGGTATAGAACATTAACATTGAGAATTGAAAGATTTCATCATGCCACTAAGCCGAATGCCGAATTTTCAACCTGCCCCTGCGCTTCTGACACTTTGTTCATGAAAATAGTCCCTTCAGAACGCATCCTACCAGCCCTCCGCAATCTGGGTGCCGTCCTCGATCTCGTCCCGTTTCCAGCCCTCCGCAATCTGGGTGCCATCCGCGATTTCGTCACTGCGTTTCCAGCCTTCAGCAATCTGGGTGCCATCCGCGATTTCGTCACTGCGCTTCCAGCCCTCGCCGATCTGGGTACCCTCGGCCAAGGCCTCTGCGCTGCCCGCGATCGGTCCTGGAAATAGTTAGTATGGATGACAGTAAATAGTTATGCTTATGGTTCCACCTACGTGCCAAGGCCGTGGAGGCCGCACAGAAAAAAACGGTCATAGACCACAACAGGCTAGTCTTCATGGTGAGAGTGATCGTATTGCGCGACCGCAGATTGGTAGGAGTGGAGAGGTTGAGTACGGAGAAGATGGTCGACATGCTGATAGCCACGGTTCAGCCACTATTTATACTACAGATACTCCTCCATCCACGTCCACCATCTCAGGCCGCCCAGACGCCCGCACACCACTTTCGCCCACCTGGTAGCACCGCCGGTAGGGATCGTTAAGGTTGGCTCTAGGAGCCCAACATACTTTTCCAGGCGTTCATAGGATGAATAACTCACGTAAGGCGATCAGCCAGGGGGGTTCCCGGCGATATTTACCTCGTATGACGTTCCGGGCGCTGATTGGCGGGAATGAGCAAGGGGGATATGCACGGGGGGTCACAGTGCCTTAGTCGTTGGGGGCTGAATGTCGTCGTGCATGAAGGATCAAGAAATTTATGGTTGCCAAGCGAGGAGTGGACTCCGAGGCAACGATTAACGGGATCGCCATAGGTGGGCGTATCGCGGGTGACACCGGTGTCGTAGTCTGGACCACTGCGGGTTGATCGCCCGCTCTCTGATAACGGGTTAGATAGCCGTACGAGATTCGTGCAAATCAGCCTCGTACAAGCTGTCTGACCGGAAATAGGAGCGCCGCGGAGGGAGATGATCGACCAGCGATAGTCATTTTCGAGGAGCCGGAGCGCTACTAATAATGGCAACAGGTGACGGGCTTTTCCGCTTGACGTGTCCCAGCCTTTATTTCTTGTTTGTTGGCTCTCTACCTTGATTCGTGGTAACTGTCTTCGGCCATATTGTTAATCATGGCGGATTCAGAAGCTCGACTGCTCCAGGATGCGAGCGACAGCCGTTCCGAGCTCCATCCCGTGAAAGATGAGGGAGAGATTTTAACTCCGGGAAGAAAGGCTCGACGAGTTGGACCATGGCTCCGACAAGTGGGAATACTCCTGCTCCTGTTGTTGGTGTCGCTCACTGTCAACATCGTCCTCTACGGACAGAACCAGCGACTCAAGCGTGCGACATGGAACAGAGGCTTTAGTCAGTGACCGTGACTATGTTCCCAGTGCATTAGGGCTAATGCAGGTCTAGCCGGTATTTACGCGCGCGGGGAATCGTGGAAACAATTCCGCACCTACACCGAGTACAGCGATGTGAATCAATCCATCTCCGACGCGGTATGGGCGGGTTTCACCACGAATGGCTTTGTGGCTATCCCTCACGACGAGGCAGCTGAATTTGGACTCCCTCTAGCCGAGGATTTCCCGGATGACCCGAGCAAGGGCGTTTACGTGTTGGAAGCGTTTCATGAACTCCATTGCGTGGTAAGAGCCTTGCGTGCCTGTAGCGGCTGAACGGATCTGACTGCCGAGATAGATATACCTACGCGAGACAATTCAAGACTTGCTGGCGGGGAAATCGGTGGACGACAAGGCGGTCCACATCAATCACTGCTACGACGCTCTACGTCAAGCCATCCAATGCCGCGCAGATGACACACCAATCTATATTCCGTATCGCTCGCGATTGACCGGAGACGGCCAATACCGACGATGTCGCGATTGGAACGCCTTAGAAGCGTGGGCTCAGAAACATACTGCGTGCTGGCCAACGGGGCATTGCGCTGATTTGGAGTGAAATGGTGTATCTAGACTAGTTCAATGGTGGGATGAGCACGATTGCCTAGCGCTCGGCGTAGAGTTTGTCCAACACACAGCCGGCACGCCTGGACCCATGCTTATTGTTCCAACTCTTGGCTGAGGGAAAAGATAGGACTAAAGTTCGGCCTGCGCATATCGCCCCATGTAGCACCAATCAGAAGTATTTGCTTTTCGGCGCGGTGCCGCAGCTGCAGGCATTGAGAATGGACGGAGCAAAATGGTCACGCCAAGATCGTCCGCATTTGCGGCCTAAGCCGCAAATGTTACCCAATTAAAGCGACGACTGGGAGTCACCGGTCTCGTTACCTAAGGAAGTTGCATGACTTAGAGTTTTGGGGTGTTGGTGGTGGTCAGATCCAAATATGGCATGTGCCCTAATGTATGCTAAGCCTTGCTGTCGCAATGTCGCAGGACCAATAACACCAAGTCGGAAAACATATTACCCCCCGACTCTCGTTGCAACGAGGAGATTACCTAGTCTCGGAATTGTGTAGGAATCCAGGGTTACCTTGATTCTAATAGGTCAAGCGCGGCTCAACGTGCCTTTCTGAGCATCACCAACTTGTCTCACGGTTTACCCGCGGATTCCACACGATTCACCATGGACACTTCTCGGTACCAGAAATTAAACGGAGATGCCGATGGAGATGGATTCCATGGAGAGGAGCACAGCGCGCAATCACAACCACAACTGCGAACATGGAAGTGGCGGTCTCTCCTAATTGGCGTCGCTCTTGGCTTCGCGCTGGGTTTCCTGACGTCCTGGATTACGTCGATAGCGCCGAAGGATATATGCACCCGAAAGATGTCAACATGGTCTCCTGCATTGAGCATATACGACGACCAACTATCTATCCAGCGCTTTAACGGCGCCCTCAGGGAGCCTAACAATTATCGGGGGCCCCCCAGTCCGGAGATCGACGAGGCGTGGGATGAGCTCGTTTACCCCGCGGGAGGTCTCGTCCGCTTGTCTAAAGATCAACTCGACAGGATCAATGCATCCGAATATGCGGCCGAGTACACCCCTGAGATGGGTGGCGGCTATATAGCGGGGATAGAGGTATTTCACCAGCTACACTGCGTGAACATGCTTCGAAAAGCGACAAACATGGATTATTATCTGCCAAAGATGGAGGAGTGGAAAGACCGTAGAACATTGAGATACCACCTGGGTGAGTATCAGTGACGCGGAGAAGAATGACGCTAACCAGCTTCCCAGACCACTGCATTGATATGCTGCGCCAAAAGGTAAGCAACACGGAAGTTACTAGCGAGATATACTCGGCTAACACTTTCCAGCTCATGTGTGACCCAGATGTAGGGATGGTAACATATGTCTGGGCCAAGGGCTGGAAACAAGCATTCCCAGACTTCAACACGTAAGTCCCAACCCACGTTTTACCACAGGGTCATCACCATCTTGACGTAAGGTAGCGTTCACAAATGTCGGGACTACTCTAAGGTACTCGAATGGGCTCGTGTCAACTACGTGCATGGGAGAAATATCGCAGATATTGAACGCGCCCCGGGGGCTCTTGAGAGGGAGACCCGTCCGTGATAGGGTTGATATGTTGAATATTGAATCTCGAAGTTGACAGACTCTGAACGGACTCAGTTGAAGACTCGAGGAGACACCCGCGACGGCCGTCGAATATAATCGTAGTACGGCTAGCATCGACTGGCATGCCCGGCATACCAAACTAGTCTTATGGTCAATAGCCAATCTAATCTAGGGGAGACGGATCGGGATGGCAATACTTATCTTCTCCATCCATGAAAGATGCAATACTACATCGGGCTTCCGGGTTCTAGTCACTGGAAAGGTCAATATAAATATTCAAAATTACAATATATTGAGTAAATAAACCAATTCGATTCCATTGAAATATATTTGGTTATACAAGTCGCTTTCAAACGGAAGACAACCTCTTATCACCCCTTGTTGCACAACCTTTAGAGCAAGCCCTAGTCCTTAGCGTAATGTTACACGCAGATCAATGCAGCCGGAGCCACTTAGTAGAATCCTTGCACTCGGAGTTGAGACTCCCTCTATATAGGCCCCTTTATTGACCACGGTCTCTCCGCAAAGATCGACAACGAGCAATGAACAACCCCATAACTCCACTAGCCTCACTACTAGTGAAGAACCGCCGTCGTCGTTGATTTTACCTTACTTAACTCCACCTAGAGCATCTTGAAGTAGAGCTGGACCTACTCACTTCATTAGTCTGTTGTGGGTTGGCGGCTGAAAGCAGGTAAACCCCTGCAGACCCACGATGAGGAGATAAAAGATGATAAGTGCGAGGGCTAAAGTGGCGGCGGGGTCTATACCATACCCTGGGCTATAGTATGCTTTGTGTGGGAAGCTACCAATGAGAAATTCAAGCCAAACATCATATAAGTTCTAAGCTTTCTAGGAAGGTCACATAGTAAGAGAATGAAATAAGCAAAAGTACGCCAAAAAAGTGGAAGAAAATCAATCAAAACTTATATAAAAAACGAAGCTGGAGCAGAAATCAGAATAAAGACAAAGGTACAAGTTTGAGAAGAGACAGTCATCATCTATCCCGGTAAACAAGCTTCAGCAGCGCAAAGCTTCATGTCTATTTGTTATCCGCTTTTAGCTTCTCGAGAACGTGCTTCCACCCGTTATCTTCGGTAAAGGGTGTAGTGTCAATATCGCACTTTGTGTCAGGTTCAGGCAGAACTCCGTCCAGGAAATACGACCGGATCGCCCTTGACGTACAGAGGGAGGCCTGTCCAAATGTTCCGTGCTACGAAACGGTGGTCAGTATATGAAGCCCTTAGCGGTAAGGGATAATTGCAAACATACACCATAAGCCCCATGCTCCAGAACAACACTATTAGCGAACCCAGCACTAGCATTCCGCGCAGAAGCAATAGGCGTCACCGGGTCGTGAGTATTACCGATCAATAGAACAGGATTCTTCGTCGCCGCCTTGAAGTCGCCCGTGTATCGCTCCCTCGGAGCGATCTTCCACTCTTCACAGCGCATGGTAACATGATCAGCAATGTCTCCGAACCGGCTAATTGCATATCGCTCATCAAAGAAAGAGGGAAGATCTTCCGGAGAAATATCAGCGCGGAACGCGTCACTGCACTTGATGCCAAACTGGGCTTCCGCGTCCATACCCGAACCATCGGCGGTAAAGGCTTTCGTGAGGTATTCGCTCGCTGCGGTCAAGTTCCCTGTCATTAGGTTATCGAGTAGTGTTGAGAATTCGATCCAGGAGGTGCCGGGGGAATAAAGAATCCTAAAGATCTGGGATTTAACCGTGCTGTATTGGAGGACAGTGGGCATGCCGCCTATGGGTAGGAGTATGGGGTTGTATTTCAGGTTGTCCAGGAAGGCATAGATAGCGCCTTCGAGCTCAGACGCCGTGCGATTCCGGGCCAAGGGACATTTGTCTGGGGTAGCGACACACTCGGTACAGAACCCGATGAACACGTTGTCTGTGTCCGAAAGCATTTCTAGATCACTTTGCGCCGAATCAGCATAACTGTCAACAGGGGATTGAGGAGTTACATACCGGTTCACCTGGTACTCATGTGGGTTCACGACTGCATCCAGGAGTACTTTGTCCATCCTGCCTGGGAACATGGAGACGAGAGTGGCGCCCAGAATGGTACCATACGAGAGGCCTAGCCAGAGTTCGAGGTTAGTGATCTAAACCAAACGAAGCTTAGATCAAGATATATAGTCTCACCCCAGTAGCGTAGAAGGCCATCCTCGCCTAAGGCATCGACGACACTCATGTGGTCCCTTGCAGTGAACGCGGTGCTTATGTATTGGCCAGGTTCGTTTTGGGTCGCGTAGCAGGTGTCGGCAAAGAGGCGTGATGTGACTGTATTTATCCCGTAGGCTACGTCGGATGCGTTGCCAACGAGGGGCTGATGGATCGTTGAGGTAACGAGTCTCTCCTCCTCAGTAGCATAACACGAGAACCTAAGAGTGTTACCCGTTCCTCTGCATATAGCTGTCAGCCCGATCTATCTTGATAGAAAAGCGATAAAGTGCCAAACACACTTACCGTGGAGTAACGACAACGATATCGTGGTAACCACCAGTTGCACTAGATAGCCGACGTAAGAATTGTGTCTGTAACTCTCAATCAAAGTTACAAGTAGGTCTCACCCTTGTATTACAGACCCGAATACATCTAACCCAGCGACCCCGTTGTCGCCCGGACCGCCAAAGTTGAGGAATATACTTCCCCTTGAAGGACTCTTGGAAGCACTAATTCGGGTAAGATTAAGGTCTAGCGTGACATTGGAGGCTCCGTCCGTGTAGTCTAGGGGTACAGGAAAAGTAGCGCACTCTGTGGGCAGAGTTCCATTGTTCTCACATGGAGCCCACTGAATCTGCTGGCTTCGAGGGTGGTGTGTTTGCTGGCGAACCAGAGGCGTCCCGCGAGCAAATCCTAGGAGAACAGCGCAGAACAAGCTAGAAAAGGAGTGCATATTGCGTGTCACTGGAGGGAAGATAAGAGACTGCGTGAATTGATGATCAGGGGAAGGCATTGTGCTGTGGGAGACATCCTTTTATAGTCGATGAGCCGGGAACATGCGATGTTGGAATATTGGAGACTGGCTAAAAAAAGCACATTTCTATGTGAGATGTGTACGGCGCCGGATATAGTGACTACGATGACTATGATGATGGCCCTTAAATTGGCATGATAATTCCGACATCCAATCCTTCACGACCAGACCCTTCAGGCTCAGCGGGAGGCTGTCCGCGTGGCCACAGGGCTGTAGGCTTGGCCTCCTACTTACCCAAAGCGGTGTGGCAAGGGATTATTTAGGCGCAAAGCTCTTCCCATTGACGGTGCATCTCCTTCCAGTCAGCGTCATTGCTAATGGGCTGGGGCTCGTATTGCGGCCAAGGTCAGATTAGCAAGGGATTTGGTCCTCCACAGCTGGATGAGGTTTTCGCTGGAGGAGTGGAAACGGACCACCCGTTGATTAGTCTCAGCTTTCAGGGCCCCAGTGGTCGAACAATTGAACTGCTGGCTATAGGCTATGTGACGTGGAACGCCCGGAGATCAAGAGATTGGCAGTGCCTACTACAAGACGCCCTGCGCGCTGATTGGCACATCGGCAAAAATGAAGTTAGCACAGCCCTCGCTCAATCCGGAATAGCGTGATTAGCACTCATATATCCAATCAGCGTTGAATCCGAGCGGCCCATGCCACCGAATATGGCCTAGTCCAGGGCATGGCAGGGTCAGTGACCATGGCAATGCCCTCTCTTGGCTGTTCATCATGGTTGAGAGGCTGCCAAGAGGTTATACCTGCAACTGTTGTAGGCACCAAGCATTGGCGACGTGATACATCGACTACGCGTGGGTTTGATGAAATCCCACATGATATCACGTAGAGCTCGGCACCACACGGACAAGATAGCCATTCAGCAATGGGGATCGCAGACAACTGCTTACGTAGCAAATGGCTTATGTCGGATGTGCGTCCACAGGCCCAACGAGCGCGAGCTGGTGTCTAGTCATCAGTCCGGCTTCTGAGCGACAATAACCAAAAAGTCGAACAGGGCATGCATGGTCTTTGCCATCACCTCCCTGCGAACCCCAGCATTGAGAACGATGACCTCTTCCTGCCTCCAACCCAGAACTTCTGGAAGCAGCGAGGCCGTAAAGGCATCAACGCCCTCGACAAAATTCACCGCATTGAACCTACCGATTTCTTTCAATCGCTGATCCTTCGGCCAGCTCCCGAGCGGCAGCGGAAACGTCTGTTCGTCGACACTCGTGAACCCAGCATCTTCCACCCAACCCTTCATATGCGGCGCCGGATCCATAGTCTGACCGATCCGTAAACATGCCTCCTTGAGCGCATCCATCATCTTGACCGTATAGCAATCGGGGGGTAAAGTCCCGTCCTCTGAATACAACGTATTGATCGACTCCTGCAGCTCCAGCCAACCCCCCGGCTTCAAATTCTCATAGCACTGCCGAATCAACCTCGGCCAATCCTTAATCGAACCAGCCATATACCGACAGTGAATGTAATCATATTCCTCCGTCTCAATCCAATCTCTCTCGACATCATCAACATAAAACCGCACATTAGGCGGCACCCACTGCGGCTGAATAGCGCTGATATCATTCCCGACAATAGCAGTCGCAGACGGGAACTCATCGCCCAAGTGGGTAGCCCACACGCCCGTCCCGGTCCCGATATCGAGGATCCGCTTTCCGGCCGGATCAATCGGGGCCAGAAAGAGGCGGTCGTTCAGAACCCGGTAGTAAATATGGTGGACGACGTCCAGGCGATCCTGCTCGGCTTCATCGTTGGGGAAGTGGTAGTTTCCCGCGTGCGCGCTGTGGTAGCGCCGACCGTGGCGGTATTCGTATTGGAGGATCGTCGATCGGAGGGATGTGCTGGCGTCGGAGATATTATCTTCGGTCAGGGGTGGAGTTGCGACATCGTCCCAGTCGATTTCGATCGACTCGTGCACGACCATGGTGGCCGCGATAGACGTGTGGCTCGAAGAGACATATCAGGTCGAGATGTTTGTTCTGGACAAGTTTTCTTCGGGAAAAAGCGGGGAAGTTCGCTCGTCCGACAAGGTTCAAGATCAGTCTAGCGAGGACTAGGGACGTGGGGGCTAAGCATCTTTGTTTTAGGCCTTGAAAAGGTCTCCGTAGGTGTTAACCATCGTAGAATACTCCTTACTGCGCTCCCAATCTGTGTGTATTGTGTGTCGACTGCTTCGTGAGCAAGTCATGGACTGACTCCAGCAGCTATATCCTATATCACCATCCGCTATATCTTGGCACCGGTACCAGATCTCAGCTCGCCCCCAGACGGGACATGATAAGACTCAACAAGTAGGGAGATAAAAAAAAAAGTTCATTAAAAGTTATGAATCATACTCGAATCAAAAGAGGTTTCATTATGGGCCGTGTCCCATCGTGTTTACACGACGGGCCATCCATCAGTCCAGCTCAGCCGATTCCACCCAAACTGGTAGTCCGTCACAGCCAGCCCGATGGTCTTATCCGCGTAGTGATAGTAAAGAACAGGCCCCAGGTCCTTGTCATTGAGAATACCCCTAGTTCAGGTTAGCAGTGGCCTGTCCAAATGTTCCCAGCCAACTTACTGTCCGCCCGGCCCGTAGACGTTTCCATGGCTCGCTAGAACAGTGGTCCCACCACTCTCGAGGCAGGACACCCCATTTTTATCAACCTATAGCACCGACAATTAGTGCCAATCCACAAAAAAAGGACGAGTTAGAAACCAAGCCACTTACAAAACTACCCCTGGCATCCTCAGATCGGCAAACATTGATCCGGTACTCCTCCCCCTGTGCCGGCAAGTTCGCATCATACCCATTGGCCTTCCCCGAGGAAAAGAACAGGTAATAATAGCTATTATACTCGAACAAGAACGGCGCCTCAATAGCATGGTTACCACTAGCATTGTAAGCAATGTTGTTGGGGGCCGTGCTGCCAATCTTAAGTGGGCTCGTCAACTCCACCTGGTACAAACCCTGCCAGTAGGATCCGTAGTTCAGAATCTGAACGTCTCCCACTTGGACCCAGTTGGCATCGATGGTATTGTACCCCTGGGATCCGTCGGAGGCCAGACCAGTGCTACCCTGGTCGGTCCAGTTGCCGGCTTCCATTGTGGAGGAGGTGGCAACCCCAATTACGGAATTTTGAGAGCCTAGTGTTGAGACCGCATAGTACATGTAGTATGTGCCATCCTGGTAGTGCACATCGGGGGCCTGGACGGTATCAGCCGTTGGTGCCTTTCGAGGTGAAGATTAACAGATACTTACCCAGAGGTTGGTGTTTCCATCATGATCGATGGTCGAGCCCGAGGGCAAGGCCTGGCCAACCTGCGTCCACGGCCCTTGAAGAGCATCCGCTGAGCTGACCTGGATACCACCTCCCGTCGAGAAGAGGAAGTACTTGCCGTCCGACTCCCTTTGCCAGAGACCCGGATCATGAGCCCAACAATTCCCTGAGCAAGCACCGGGGTCCGCGTAGGCATTGGCCAACGCCAGAGGCAAGGACAGGGCTGACAAGAACGCAAGCATGATGGAAGGCAGGTAAGAGTGACAGTTGATGCTCATTCCTGCAGGCCATTCACCGCGCTCCTCGGGGGTTTATGTATGCCCGCCATTCTACTCTCTCCTTCTCCTATTCTCCTGACATTACAACACAAACCTGCTTCTACAGTTTTTGGCCCCGTACAGGTCACAAGGCACCCTACGTCGCGCATTACACTAAAAACCTCGACCGAGAAACTTCCCAACAGCAAATACCCGACAGACCACCTCTGAAAGGTGGAGTGTTTAGCCCCTCGTCAGGCCGTGCCTCTCGCAGTGGACAGTATACGTCCGGCATCTGACAGGGTTAGGCTTCATGCTAGTATTTTAGTTCCAACTTCAAAACCACCCTTGCAGCAGCATCCCCGCAGCCGGGCAACGCACCGACCAGAACGCGGGTCATTCTCCCGCAAGGCACAGCAATAATCGGGCACCCGCACTGATACCGAGATATTTTCGCTCAGCGATGGGTTGGTGGTGGTCGGGGACGAGAACTCTCTGGATAGAAGACCATGACAAGTCAGTGGGAATGGTGTGCTTGGACACGCTAAAGACGCCACCAAGAAGAAAATATAGAAGACTAAGGGCAAAGAATCCACCACATGATGAAGCATAAAATTAGGGCTTTGGGTTCGTTTACAAGTGACGTAGTCATCTGCGGTTAGTTTATTTTGTGTGCCGTGGTCTTGCTTTTTCCCTATGGTTTCTTGCTTGACTTGGTTAAAATGGCCCTGGGAGTCTTTTCCCCTGATGGAGAGTGAGACATGCATGCAAGTTTGCTGGCCGATGCAAGGAGGCAATCAATAAAATGTCCGATCGCAAGGGGCGCCAACTGGACAAGTACCATCTATAGACGTGGATCTAATCGACTATTATTGGGTCTGATCGTTTGCCTGGGAGATCCTCTTTTTCACCGACTTTTACCTAATGCGAGTAAATTATCGAGAATCTCCTCACGTAAAATCGTGCCGATCGTCGTCTTCCCCCACAATCGTCGGACGATCCTCGGCCGCCACCAGAAGCCACCGGCAATGTATTATATTAGCGGACGGCAGTTGACAATGGTGGTGCGTAGACCTATCCTGGACAAGTAGGAACACTTGCTACGTCTTGATACCATGCGTGAATGTCGCAATATCAGTGCTCAAATGGCAACAGTGGGGTGTTACTTCCGCCGATATGGCAATCCTATTACTCCCACTCTTATCTGTTCTCCTGTGTCCCGTCTTGCAGCATCTCCACTGCGGTCTAGTACGGTCGTGGACTCATGTACTCCTTTCCGTCCCTAACCCATGGACTAAGGACTATAGTACAGGCTAGGTGCAACTACGCCATAATAAACCCGATAGAGCCATTCCCCACAGCGATACTGGGTCAAGATATAGTGCCTACTAAACAGAATCACCCGGGACGATCATCTGAGTGGTTATATATTGTCTGCGTATCTCCACTTCCTGTAGCTTCATTGGATCGACCAAAAAAGTGGGTAAAAGAACAACCACCAGGAAAAGCGGGAGACAAGAAATGCCAACAATGCGAACAGAAAGTACACTGCACCACTTTCTCCGTAGTATTCCGCGCCTCAAGAATTTCTACCGTTTCCTATCTTAAGCATCTCCCCCTCATCGGACTCGGCAGTGCCTGCTGTCAGCCTTGCGACGTGGCAAGGTCAGAGCAAACAGTACTGTTGGGCACCTTCACTTCGCGAGCTTCTACTATTCTAGTGGCCGAGACTGCACCATTCAGATTACACTCTTATGAAATCATGCTCCACAAGTGCGGCTGAATCGATGGGTTGTAACCGACGATATTTCATAGGCTCGCGGTTCTATATCCTAGCCTTCCGAGAGTCAAATCGGCGCGAGGGGAAGCGAGAAGTGCCTGTGACTGTGACTGTGATTGAATTGATCCATTGCAACTTGCCAAGAATTCTTTTGAATCAGTCCTCATGTAGGATCCATTATCCCCGTAGTTATGCCGCTGAAAGTGACTGATATGGCTGCTTATTCGATTATTTCCGTGAATGAGACCACAACTACTATCCATCTCTGATAATATCATTCTGGCTACGGTACTGGGGCCGAAGCCATAGCTGGTGATTCCCTGTTCTGATCCATTCGTCGCACACACCGACCACGACATGGTGCTCCACACGGGACAAGGATTGTAAAAAGGCTCAATGTTCAGCGCTCGCGTGCCCTTCATTAGGCACGCACGGACTGGTCTCTGAAAACAATAGCTCACGCCCGGAGGCCTGAGCCATATAGACAGGCTCCCTAGTAGAACGATCTTCCAAGTCCTGGATCCCGGCTCCGTTACTCGTTTCGAAGGCCCAGACGCGAAAAGCGAGTACGCTGCCATAGGGGGAGAATGCTAATTGCTCGAAGCTTGTAAACTTGTCATTCGCGATATCGACTTCAGGGATGGGGAAAGCACAAAGCTCAGTCCGTATTGTAGCATCCCATACCCTGACTTTCTTTTTGGTCCGCCGTTAATAACGCTACCCGGTGACCGTCGAAGGAGACTGCTGCCAGCCCGACACAGGGATATCCAACTCGGAACTCTTCAACTCCCGTGTCTTTCATTAGGAACGAAGCAGACACCACAGTAACTATGCACGCCTTCAAGGTCCCTATCCTGGCCTTCCGGGGATTCAAAGCTGAACGCGAATTGAAGTGAGAAGGAGCCGAGTTTGTAAATTTTGAAACCCCATCCCTGGTACAGTGGGCCATAAATTCATTGTCCGATGATATACTTAGTAAAGCACCTTGGCTGAAACCAAACCGCCAATTTATCCAGGGCAAGTCATCCGTGATGAAAACACAGTCTCCTGTGTTGGTATCAAAAACGCAGAATCCTGAGTCATGCTCGAAGTCCACCACAAACTTCCCATCCGATGACATCAAGACCAAGCCGGATTTGAGGGCAAAGCTTCGCTGAGGCCTTCCCGTAGCTGTATCCCACACACCCGCGGCGGTGTCATTGAGATTAATCGTGACCGCGATCCTCGATTCCTGGGAATCATCATATTTGTTTGCTGCATGTCGATGTAAGAATGCATAGACTGTGATAAATCCGTGGCCTCTGCATCCCGAAGCCTAATAGAACAGCCACGCGATCCAGAGGCCAAGAGCTTCGCATCAGGTGAAACGCACACTGCGGTAACGGTGTCATGATGTCCTACGCATCTTCGAACAGGCAATCCGCTGTCCACATCTCGTATTCGCACGGTCTGGTCGCTGGAGGCAGCGACAATAAAGGGACCATTAGGGGAAGATGTCTCAGAGAGGATATCCTTATCTTGTCCAGTGAACATGCGTTTCAGAACTTTAGTCTCAGTGTCCTAGCTTCCAATATTGTGAGCGTCACTTGCAGCTGCTACTGATTTGGTGTTTGGAGATAGAGCAACCCACCGGCTTCCCTCAGGAGGACAGTAAGGCTGTGAAGCAGGGGTCACCACCAGGTTAATTCGCTTGGCAACAGTCATTGATTGGTCCCAGAGACAGAAGATGGTAGGATTCCAATGCTGGCCTCTGCGCTTCACGCGGCCGTATGCTACCAAAACGTTATCTGCAGTGAATGCAACCCCAAGGATGGAATCTGATCATCCTGTACTATAGGTATCCCTCAGGCTCTTGGCTGTGACGTCTCATAACGCGACTGTGCCATCATCATTGCCGACAACCAACATTCGGCCACCTCGAGAGAAAGCTATGGGATAGGAGGTGTAGTCGGGACTGTCGAGTGTACATGTTGAAGCCGTTGGCCCGACATCCCAAAGGGATACATTATTGCGAAGCACCAAAGCCACGAGCTTATCATAAGTGTGAATGTCACCGCTTTAGGCTCTGATGTGCATGAGACTGTCCATTGGAGCACGCCCTTGGATATGTCCAAGAGCCTGAGGTCTTTAACTTCATGGAAATCCGATTTTGCATCTATGAGTTTTGTCTCGCTCGTATTCCCGTTGTGTGTTCTCTATGACCTCATTGGTTTTCTCCACGATAGTTAGTTCCTTCGAAAGTGAGGACTTGACAAGGGACAACTTAACCTTAATCCCCCCCGTCTAGTTGATCAAGTGCAACCTGCCAAAGATCTTTCGGCGCGTCGCTCTGCCGGTCCGATACCGTCGACGAAGGCGGAAGGACAGCATCTTGTGTGATATAGAAGACGTAAGTCGCTGTTGAGGCTGCGATGGTACCAATCGAGCTGGTCGGGAGACATCCTCGCCTGGGATTTTATTGCAGAAGCATCGTAACATAACGGACCAGGTCCCATTTTGGGTTGAGAAATCGGGCAGTCGTTGGGGGTTTTCTTGGCCAGGGAATTTCCGGGTTCATATGCTCTCTGCCACCTCGTCATGCATGGGTTACACTAACCTCATTACCTTAAATGCTTGTTTGCGAATACCTAGACGCCTACTTTACGCTGACGGCCTTGTTAAGCGCCCCACCCCATACGTCAGGTGGTCTTCGATAGCCTTGCAGGTCAGGTCCGACACCTAATGTGGGCATATAGTCATACCATCCGGTGTTATTAGGGGGCTGAACGGTTTTAGCAATCTGGACTGACACTGCAGGTGAGTCATCCTTCAGAATGACTTGTGCAAGCTCGGGCGTAGTTGCGCAAAGCGCTGCTGAACGCTCACCTTCCAAGGACAGTCACCACAGCCGTACTACTCGATTGGGCTATCACACAACCCTTTTTATTTAAGGACATTACCGTGATGTGGTAGATAGAAAATATCAATTTAGGGTCAGCTGATATCTAACTCGTATTCATTTACGCATTCATTTTTGCATTCGACTTTCACCAAGCCGTTGCGGGCCTCTCCTGGTCAATCTGTCAATGCGGGAATATAGTGACAAAAAGATATTCTGGACATATATTTGATTCCATTATCGCTATGTACCGTTATCACTATGCCAATTATTGTAAACATAAGATTTGTCACTCGCTCAGTCTTCAAATTACCATCTTCTACTAAGTAATCAAAAGCAAATTTGCACCATTTACTCAAATCCCATCATGCTCCCTGAAAGAATCTATTATATTAAGGAGTGTCTAAACATTAAGGAACGACTAAGGCTAATTGCAATAACACCGTACTGAATCACAACGTGCAAGGCATCGTTAGAGACCGTAAACACCCCATCCTACCTGCGTAGTGAGGTTCTAAAAACATAATTCGTATTCATCATCGCTTGAATGAGAACATCGATTATCTTGCCCCCTTAGTTGCGGACAACGTTACGAGGAGCATGCCACGTTTTGGTCTCGGTGGGAGCGGGGCCATTGCCGGTTCCAGTTGGTGGCTTGGTGTGGGTAGGCTGAGAGCCAGTGCCGGTGGGCTTGTTGGTCTCGGTGGGCTTGTCGGTAGGCTTGTCGGTAGGCTTGTCGGTAGGCTTGTCGGTGGGCTCAGGGATGGGAGGGATCACAATGGTGGCAGTGTGTCCTTGACTGTTGGTGTAGGTGATGGTCTCGCAGCGCTGGCAGTGGTGATCACCCTGTCCACCGGGTGCAACGGTGGTAGTGGGACCAGAGCCACCATTGCCAACGGTGACAAACACGGTCACGGTAGCAGCAGGAGGGCAAGTCTCCGAGCCACCAGCACCAGTGGGAGCAGGGTTGATCACGGTGATCTCCGTTGTGCCGGGAGCGGAGTGGGTTGGGGCGGCGGTGGGCTGAACCTCGGTGGTGGTGTAGCAGGTAGTAGTTGTATATGTAGAGGCAGTCACCCAAGTGCTGTAGTAGGTGGTGCCACCTTCAGTGTGGACTGGGGTCGAGCAGGGCCTGAAGGTCGTCTTGGTGATGGTATCGGTGATGGTGGAAGTAATGGTAGTTCCGGAACCACCTCCGGGAGGCTTCGAAGTAGTATGCGGTCCACCTCCGTTTCCAGTGTCCGTCGGCTTATCGCCGCCGCCGCCAGTAGGAAGAAGGGTACGAGAGTTAGTCGGAGTTTGTGAGGTAGTAGTTGTGTTGAGGCCGCGAGGGAAAGGGCCTGGAAGAGCCAAGGCAGAGCCGGCAAGGGCAAACAAGAGTGCAGTGGAACGCATGACGACGTCAATCAAGTAGATCAGGTGCCTGGGGATAACGAAGCGAAGGTAGAGAGTTCCAAATGGAGAGAGTTCTTGCTGGATGAGAAACGACCGTAGTATTTGTTAGCGCTAGAACGTGAAGTGTATAGACCTAGAAAAGCCAGAAAACAAAATCCCCCCTAGCCGGGGATAGCTTGTCCTTTATATACATTAGTCACTTGATAGTCCATTATACAAATTGTACGTAATATCGACAGACGGACACCACCAGGTCCAGAGCGAGAATTCCATACCAGTCACCCCATTGACCGGCACAGTCGGAGGCCCTGTAGTAGGGAACCGTTGGAGTGACTATTGATTTTCGGATCCACCAGAACAGCATTAGGCCCTGTGGCGACTCCACTTCGGCTCTTTGCCGACCTTCAGGGAATCATACCCGAACGCTGCAAGTCAAACGAGCTGTCAGTTGTGTCGATCCTGTCATTGGTTGCTGCAGGAAAACTTTACAGGCTTCCTATTCGTGTGAGGTCTCAGACAGGGATTAAAAATAGTTCAGTAGTGCCGGTCCCCGTGGCCATCCAGGGTCTTGGAGGACGATCCATGGTTTGCTCGTTCAGAGCCGCTAAGCGAGTGTGGCGCACCGGCTCCAAGCGATTTGTGAGACAAGTGAGGGCTTTAGCGACAAGCAGACAAAGAATGACGGATAAATACTGCCACGTATGGGGCCGAGTTGTTTAACAGGTTCCTTGATTAGGGGCGAGCAGTGAACACGGAATAAGCTCAAGCTCATGCTGCAATGTGCGACAACGCTTCATATCTCCCTTTAGGGCTTCCCTTATTGATACCAATACGGCACCATCTCTAAATTCGGAGATTAGGAATAATTCCCACATGATCGATGACCTCACAAATTCCTCGATCTAGTATCGAGAGCAGACCAGTGAGCGAAATGTGGCTGAGACATCAGCGCGGGAGTACTTCCATGTCCACGGTATGATTAGTCGAGTTCCGGACTTTCTTATCTGACTTTTCGTATCCCAGAATGTCAAGAACATATTGTTTCCTTGAGGCGGCCCCCCCATGGCCTTATTGTTTTGCTGCCTCGGTGACGACAATAGCGGACTCGCAAATAGAGTCAGCTGTCAAGAATAGCTCAAGATCGATACTAAATCTCATTGCTAAGGAAAAGAGTCGGTCTAGCCACGGTCATGGCTGATAGCAAGTATCCCAATTTTTATTTGGCCTGTGTATGACGCTCTGACTCACGCTTGAGATGGTTAAGAATAGCTTAGTCTGGAAAGGATGATGCTCGTTGACTAGTGCTGTTACTTAGGAATACAACGTAGCTCTTTTCGGAAAATGCTTGGGTCACAGTTGAGCATACGTGGATCCATATCGGGTCCAGGGTGTACCGGTCTTGTTAAGATGATCGCACCGTTACCTGAGCAATACTGGGAAGTCTCTCCATCTTGGATATCCGAGCTGGTCGTTAGC
>MBFL02000534.1:0-18355 GCA_001696595.2 Aspergillus hancockii
ATAGAAAAAACGTTCGTCAGGTGGGACCGTTCGTCAGGTGATCACCTACGGTATACATGGGAAGTATAAAAAAAAAGGAAAAAAAGCGAAATAAAAGAAAAGTCGCGAAGAATTGAATTGGATCGGTGGTCGCGAAGCAATGGAAAATGGTTAAATATGGGGTATTGATCTATAGGATTTTCAAAGAATTTGTTGGATCTCCTTAAGATTATTAACCCTTCCCCCCCTTCTCCCTCCTCTCCTATCGGCCGTAATATCAAACCAACACGCATGGCAGCGGGCGGAGCCTTCCGTGGGATGGATACGTTTACCTCCGCATTGCGGAGAGCAATGGCCTCCGGACTGAGAATGTTGGGACTATCGATAAGGCAACGGCTGAGTTATACCTCTAGTATCAAGCGATGAGAGAGCAAAGCTGGAAAAGCGAAGGAACCCTCATTGTTCCTGATTCAACATCGAGTGTTGAGATCTCACGATCCCTACCATTGGATCAAATACAGATAGTATATACCCGGTAAAGGAATGAAATCAATAAAGGATTTCGTGTGATGGTCACCTGTGAAGAGTTCGTACTAACATATTGGTGACTTCATGGGGTATTATGTAGATTAAATTCAATTCTCACCGGGGTTCAATACGCGGGATCTGCTTCAATATTCATTATCCAGAATTCGAATTCATTGATTATATTGAGATAAGTATAGAGGTTATGTCTTGTATACTCAGCATATCCTACTAAAACTAGCAGAAGTTCTGAGGATATGCTGCAGTTCATCAAGTAGATCTAAATTGCTAACTATCTCATGGATGAATGATATCGAATTAAAGTAGACTAGTCCAAACTTAGTAAAGCGCGCAGAAAGCCACGGATAAAGTATTGTACTAACCACAAATCATCCAAATGTAGGGCTTAGGGCTATGGGAGCGCAGCGCGCGGCATAGGCGCCAGGCGTCAATGAGCTTTCCCCGCGAAGCTCCATCGAGTCGACGGAGTAACAAATAATCATACGTAACCTAAGCTTTCCACGCACTAGATCGCTGGCTGCCCCATTTACCTTGTGTGCCTGCAGGTAACTACTTTATCCTCTTGGAATAGGCCTCTCTGGAATGGGCTGTTGAACCATTTGTTCCTCTTTCCAGGATGACGTCGCGCCTGGTATTGGTCATTGGTGACCTTTTTATCCCTGATAGAGCTCCTGTAAGCGGTGATACTTGTTTCCTTACCTACTCTTCTACCAATTCACTGACTTACTCTTCCTAGGACTTCCCAGCTAAGGTGTGCGCCATTTAACCCCCCAACCCCCATCAATCTAGCTCGCAACTCGGCCTGGATTAATATTGTCTCAGTTCCGGAAGCTCTTAACGCCAGGCAAGATCGGCCAGATCCTATGTCTAGGCAATCTTACCGATCGAAGTACATTTGAGTTCCTTCGTGGTATCGCCCCCGATCTGCAATTGGTCAAGGGTGACTTCGACGTTGATTCTCCTAATCTACCCCTCTCAAAGGTTGTGACCCACGGGAGCCTCCGCATCGGCTTTACACATGGCCACACCATCATCCCACCGGGCGACGCCGATGCCCTGCTTATCGCCGCCCGCCAGATGGATGTAGATATATTGCTATGGGGAGGTACACATCGCTTCGAAGCCTTTGAAATGGAGGGCAGATTCTTTATCAACCCGGGAAGTGCGACAGGTGCAATGAGCACTGGGTATTGGCCTGAAGGAGAAGAACCAACGCCTAGTTTCTGTTTGATGGACGTGAGTTGACCCTTTACTATGTCCTTGACACGGGCTCCTTTGGCCCCTCCCATACTGACACTCTACAGATTCAAGGTGACGTTCTTGTGTTGTATGTCTATCAGCTCAAGACGGATGCCAATGGCGCTGAAACCGTTGCAGTTGAGAAGGTTTCATTCCGCAAGAACAACATTCAATCATGAGTTGACGCTTTGTAATATTCGTTTGTATATATGCCATAGAAACAGCCACAATTATGACATCCTAATTCTACGTGACTTGCTCTGATTTAGTTTTTCCCAAACTGGATGTACCTTGATTCGTTGATGTTTGCTGTATTGCATGCCGTTTCTCGTTTATGACTTGCATAGGTTTTGCGTGTTTGTTCTGCTATGTATGTACTTGAGATTCGAGATGATTGACCTGATTCTAATCAGGGCAAAACAGATCCTTGTAAATTAGTGAAATGAGAGGATCTGTAGACTTTCAGTACTATCCTGAGTGCTGGAATAGTCGCCCTGCAGAGTATTTGGCTTAAGGTAGTATGAAGGTACGAAGACACTATCTTGGTATTACTAAGGGAAATAAGAAAATAAATGGATGGGAAATAAAGAGGCTGAAAGAAAAGAAGAAAAGAATATGGTCTAGGCAATTAAACAGAGTTTGGATATAATTAAAGAGTGTAGTGTAAGAGACAAAGGCTGGGGTACTATTAGTATGTAAGGTCCGCCCATACTCGATTTGGGTGAAGTCACTTACCATGAAGGTTCAGATGACAAAAGTCGCTAACCGGAAAGAGCAGCAGTAACTTCGGCGTCGATCAAACACGAACATATCTATTCACGACCTACTACGGTCTTCTACCTCCAATCACCAGTTGAATACCCGTTCCTTCCACCTCCTCAATTATTTTAATATAGATCTACTTTGTTGCATTGTCTCAGTTCTTGTATCTGTCGGATATTATATTTTCCCAGAGCTCTTGCTCCACTCCGCTAGCAGTCGGGGAGGTGCCGTTGCTACTTGAGTTTTTCCTTGCGACTTTGTCGGCCAAGCATAGAGAAGAGGAGACATTTTCTCATATCTTCCATAATGAATACAGAAGAGAACGAAGTTAAAGATGAGCGCCTGCAGCACCAGGAAGAGGGGGCCGATGATGAGGTAAGGCTGGCTCCAAGCTGAAGCTGAAGCTAGATCGGAGACTGGAAACTCTGGTGTTTTTGCATCACTTCTACTCTAAGAAATGGTTACCCTCTCAAAACCAATCAATCTAACGCATTCTGTTTGACCTGTAGGAAGAAATTGCCGCGATGAAAAGACGGGTAGCCGAAATGGAATCCGAGGCGGCGAAGTTGCGCGAAATGCAAGCCACCCTTGATCAACAGTCCGAGAACCTACGGGAAGATAAGGAAGAGATCGATGCACGGAGTATTTTCGTTGGAAACGTTGATTATGGCGCTTCTCCAGAGGAGATTCAGGCGCATTTTCAAAGCTGTGGCTCAATAAACCGTGTTACAATTCTCCTGGATAAATTTACGGGTCAACCTAAAGGGTGTGTTGCCCCTTTGCTCATCGTCCTTACACCCCCTCGACTTTTCTTTTCTTTCCTTTTTTGCTTCTATTTTATTACAGAACATATAGTGTGTATATCTTACATGTTGCATGTACTGACTGACGCTCGTGGTAAAGATATGCCTATGTAGAATTCGCAGAGCCTAGTCTGGTTGCACAGGCACTTGTTCTAAATGAGAGTGTGTTTCGAGGCAGGAACCTTAAGGTTAGTCCTCAAATCTATTCCTTTACACTCAGCTTCGCTGTCTAACTTGTTAACCCTCGGACGTAGGTTGTCCCCAAGCGTACTAACTTGCCCGGCATGACTCGAGGACGAGGACGAGGTGGCCCTCGAGGTCGGGGTTTCTTCCGCGGAGGCTACCCTCCTCGTGGAGGTTATCGCGGAGGTTATCGTGGTCGGGGTCGGGGTTATGCACCTTACTAATTGCCTACAATGTATGCCAGCACATCGGGGAGCGAATGCTCGCAGAGAAGAGCAAGCGAGACCGAACCTGCCGAGCGAAGAAGAGCGCCGCCGAACACGTCCACCTGGGTCGATAAATACTGAGGACTCTGGATTCATGGAGGATTCTTTGGAGTTGGGATGGAATGTACTGTATGATAACCAATTGGCAATCGGCAGGATGGATGGATTCATCTTGTTTTCTATGATATCACCCATATTCTACTGGTGTCGTTTTTTTTTTGTTATGGTCTCCATCTGTTTTGAAAAACATTATTACAGAGTTAAAGGAAAACATGCTGCCTTTTCCCCCGGAGTTTTTGGTGGTATAGTAGTCCTGTGCTATGTATGAGGCGATTGCGACGTCAAGGAGCCAATTCCTCAACTATGGAGACGGAACGCTACCTAATACTTTAGCCAGTGTGCCCCACTGCTTTGGTAACCAAACAAGACCCATCGTAATGGTTTATGGAGTTAGTGGTTAGTACATATCGTGGAATATGTATATAGGTACTCCTAAGCGAACAGAATCAGGGGGAGGGTAGTTAATTATACGAGAAGGGAATTGGTTTGGTATGGTCGAAAGTATAGATATAAAAATAGAGCTGTGAATTTCGTTGCCTTGTGGGAAAGCCACTAAATGCTTGGCTAGACTTGGGGGGCGTTTTTCTACCATTCGAATGGAAAAGCCCGCTGGGGTTTCTACTTTTGGCGTGATTTTCGAGGAATCCCTGTTGAAGTTGATTCATTAGCAGACACCTTAGGTTCCAGGTATCCAGGTAAAGATGGAAGTTCAGGGTAAAATTACTTAACTTACCAGCTGGTGCGGAATTGAATCGGAAACTGGTAACTAGGCTACTGGGAAGATTACAGAGGATGACAATGTACAGTTTTGATGAAATGTTAAATTACTAACAACATATTATTTGATGTAAATCATGATTATTGACTTCCGTATTTTAATTCGAATTTGTTTTTCTTTTCTTTTCTTTTTTCAGTTAAGGGCAATACCGTTAGTTATTGACTGACTTACCTCGACTATGTACCTTGTAGTACCTAGTACTTAGTAGTAAGTATGTACATATGTACTTATCTACTAGTAAAACCCCTCCTTCGCCACGATCCGCCCACACCCGTACTCAAGTCCAAAACGGTAATCAGTCAATCAACCGCCTTGTGCTTCTCTTCCCGGAACAACCCCTCGCGACGCCGTGATTGGTTCCTAAGGCGCAACGTCAGGACTGATTTGCTCAGCCCCAAGTTGCCCGCGCCTCCATCTTCAGGCTTAGTCTCCCCGTTATCGCCAAACCTCAACTCACCTTAGTTTTCTCTGCTGCATCAATCATCAATCTCGCCTACCGATTTCTCCCCCTCCCCCTCTCACCTCCACCACCCGAACTCTGCCATTCGACCTACGACCGACGTGTCTCGCCCGATCGTTTGACTGTTGTCTAGTGTCCGTGTGTGGCCTGTGGACAGCGGTGGATGCGCACGCCGCGAATTACCTTTTAGGCTTGTCCTGATCGGCCGTGTTGCAACCAAAGGCGTGTACGGCCAGCTCCCTTTATTCAGTACAGAATGGGTTCCAATCTGCCGGCGTAAGTGATTTCCGGCAGCTCTTCCGATCCGAAAGGAGTTCTATCGCGGCAACAGGCAAGGATCGGTGGATTGAATTACTTGTCGTGCTAACGGATATATGACTTGCAGCCAGCCGAATCTCAGGGTCACAAGTAAGAGACCATCGATATCCTCATCCGTGGACGGAGCAGACTGCCAGCGATATTTTTTTCTTTCAAAGATTTAAAAGGCGAGAAGCTGACTGACACTCTATCTTAATAGTTATTGCGGCGGATGGACTATACAAGCGCGATGTTTTCCGTATGTCCTATATATGTGGTTTCAAATGATCGATGATCATTGTCTTACAAAGTTCACTAATGCTTTCATTCTTCATTCAGGATTTCCTGATCCTTTCGCTGTAGCCACTGTGGGGGGCGAACAGACCCATACGACATCCGTGATCAAAAAGACATTGAACCCGTACTGGAATGAGATGTTTGATCTGTATGCCTCCTCATTCACCTTTCCGCTTCTCCATACTGATCACAGTTACATTGCAGACGGGTCAATGAAGATAGCATCCTTGCAATTCAGATCTTTGATCAGAAGAAATTTAAAAAGAAGGATCAAGGTTTCCTTGGAGTGATCAACGTGCGGATCGGTGATGTGATAGATCTGCAGATGGGTGGTGATGGTAAGTTGCTCTAGGATCCGCCCATTGTCTTCTTTGGGACAATTTACCTGTATATGTGTGTATCCCAGCTGACATTATGGCTGCGTGCTTGCACAGAAATGCTCACTAGAGACCTGAAGAAATCCAATGATAATCTTGTTGTGCACGGCAAACTTATCATCAATCTGTCCACCAACCTTAGCACGCCCACTACCAACCAAGCCAACGGCCTGCATCGATCACATCTTCAGTCGTCGACTTCGAGCGGGCTTGTACCACAAGTGTCGGCATCAACTCCACATCCGTCCCCCGGCCCAAGCCAGGCCGATCCAACCGCGTCAAATCCATCTCTTCACCCTCAACGTGTCCCGTCGACTACCAGGCCTAATAGTACAGTAGTACCCCCCAATGGAACGGCTGCCCCGCCAATTGGCCAGCAGAGCTCTCGCACAAATCTCAGTTCATTTGAGGATAGTCAAGGCCGGCTGCCAGCCGGCTGGGAGCGACGAGAGGATAATCTGGGACGAACATACTATGTGGATCACAACACGCGAACCACCACCTGGACCCGTCCGTCTAACAACTACAATGAGCATACATCGCGCACACAACGGGAGGCCAGCATGCAGCTTGAGCGGAGAGCCCATCAAAGTCGCATGCTTCCCGAGGATCGTACCGGTGCAAGCTCGCCCAACTTGCAGGAGAATCAGCAACAGGCCAATACCCCGCCGGCCGGTGGCAGCGCCAGTGCTGTTTCTATGATGGCCACGGGAGCGACCACCGCAGGCACCGGCGAGCTTCCGCCGGGATGGGAGCAACGGACCACACCCGAAGGACGGCCATATTTTGTCGACCACAATACTCGCACGACAACATGGGTGGATCCCCGACGGCAGCAGTACATCCGGATGTATGGCCAGAATGCCAACGGCACCAACACTACCATTCAACAGCAACCAGTGTCTCAGCTGGGGCCGTTACCTAGCGGCTGGGAGATGCGGTTGACGAATACAGCTCGTGTTTACTTCGTCGATCACAACACGAAGACAACCACTTGGGATGACCCCCGTCTGCCATCATCGTTGGATCAAGGCGTTCCACAGTACAAGCGCGACTTTAGACGTAAATTGATCTACTTCCGGTCACAACCCGCTTTGCGGATCATGTCTGGTCAATGCCATGTCAAGGTACGGCGTGGCAACATCTTTGAAGACTCATATGCCGAGATCATGCGGCAGAGTGCTTCGGATCTGAAGAAGCGCCTGATGATCAAGTTCGACGGTGAAGACGGTCTGGATTATGGTGGTTTGTCCCGGTAAGTATTCCAGCAATCGCCGGAAATGTGCTCGGTGTTAATGGATCATTAGTGAATTCTTTTTCCTTCTCTCTCACGAAATGTTTAACCCCTTTTATTGCCTTTTCGAATACTCCGCGCATGATAATTATACCTTGCAAATTAATCCTCATTCGGGCGTTAATCCGGAGCATTTGAACTACTTCAAGTTCATTGGCCGTGTTGTTGGATTGGCCATTTTCCACCGCCGCTTCCTCGATTCATTCTTTATTGGAGCTTTTTACAAGATGATGCTCCGGAAGAAGGTATCGCTGCAAGATATGGAGGGTGTTGACGAAGATCTGCACCGCAATTTGGCCTGGACATTGTACGTGCTTGTAACCCCCCCCCCTTTGAGTCGCTTGAGACATGCCAGGGGCTGGTGCTGATATCCTACAGGGATAACGACATTGAGGGCATTATAGAATTGACGTTCTCCGTTGATGACGAGAAGTTCGGAGAGCGCCGCACGATCGATCTTAAACCAGGTGGTCGGGATATCCCTGTCACTAACGAAAATAAGGGAGAATATGTTGAGTCAGTTTAGTTTAAGAGGCGCAACGAGTTGCACAAGCTAATCGTGAATAGGTTGGTCACTGAGTGGAAGATTGTGAAACGGGTTGAGGAGCAGTTCAATGCTTTCATGTCAGGCTTCAATGAGTTGATCCCTGCTGATCTGGTTAACGTCTTTGACGAACGCGAGTTGGAACTGCTGATCGGAGGCATTGCGGACATTGATGTCGATGACTGGAAGAAGCATACGGACTACCGTGGCTACCAGGAGTCGGATGAGGTGATTCAGAACTTCTGGAAGATCGTCCGCACCTGGGATGCGGAGCAGAAGTCTCGTCTTCTCCAGTTTACCACAGGCACATCTCGTATCCCGGTCAACGGTTTCAAAGACTTACAAGGTTCTGATGGTCCAAGACGGTTCACCATCGAGAAGTCTGGTGATCCGGTGGCGCTGCCCAAGTCCCACACATGGTATGTCTCTTTGCCGAATTGGTGAGTAGCAACACGATCAGCTGACTGTTTTCCTTTCTGTTTTAGCTTCAACCGTCTTGATCTTCCGCCGTACAAGACCCATGATGTGCTTGAGCACAAACTCTCGATCGCCGTGGAGGAAACATTAGGTTTCGGACAGGAGTAAATGCAATGCTAATCCTTCCATTCCGAGACAAGATTTTTTTTTGCATACGAGTATAATAATATCGCCGTCGCGTCTTATGCGAATGGCATGCGAACCAACGCGATTGAGAGGGCACCTACGCATGTTCGTGATCTCCACCAGCTTGTGTCCCTTTGGCATCCCATATTCCCCCCTTCGTTAGTGGTCTTGTCTTGTTGCATGTGGCTTGGAGCAGACTATATGCTAATTTCCAGAGTTTTTATTCTTTCTTCTCTTCGTTGGTTTCATTGCGGTGACTTTGTATATATTCTGTATTATTGTCCTATGGATAACGAGCTGACTTCTATTCTGGAAATATAATAAGAAGGGCCAAAATCCTTCGTATCCTTTGGTATGCCTTCTCTCAAGTTCGGGTTTGAGTTGGCCTGTGGCTGCATATGACCGATCCAATCGGATACCACCAGAAGTTGATACATCAACCATTGTAGTTGGCGGAATGCTTGTGGACCCTATTTCTCTCTCTCTCTCTCTCTCTCTCTCTCTTATATTCTATTCTTGTCACCGCTAGATGGGGGAAATATCCACGAGGAGCTGAATGGTGGGGGAGGGTTGTTGCTCACAAGATTCCACTGGGCTATTCCTCTGGTCATCAATCAAATGCTTGACGGAGAATGAACGAACCCCATCGTAAATCAGAAGTACAGACTGGGGGAAAATAAGACAGTCGTTCTAGTTTGATTGATCTTCCTTGCGTCTTCATAACGTTCATTGGTGGTTGACCTCCCGATGTCTCCATCTGCCAGAATTCATTGATTGGCAGCACAACATGCAACCCACCAGGTTTAGAAGCTCGGGATTCAACATGACCCTTATACAACAAACCCCAGTCAGCCATCGGAGCCATTCACATCGCTCAATCCGGATAATCCCTCGGCGTGGCTGATATAGTTAAATATAGTGCCGTCGGACTATTCATATCCACCATCCATTCTCATCCCATGTCGGCCCATGTCTTACAGACTCCATGGAGTCGCAAGTCACACCCACATTTCATGTCTCACTTTCTGGGTCAAGAGGCGTGCCAACATGCGCACGGATTTATGTTAAATAATTCAGCCGAACCCTTTCCCTTCTCTTTTTTCCTTCCTTGCTTCCTTTTCCCCATTGCTATACTCTTCTCCCCAAAGACTACCCAGTGGTAACACCATCTCCATACTCGCATCCATAGCTACGGGCCATAGTCCTCAACTTCAATTGTGTGCCAAAGAACTCCAATGATGCGTCTTACAGTGACCACCATCCTTCTCGCAGCATTAGCGCCCCTCCTCGTATCGGCACAGGCAACCCCGACACCCGCAGTTCCAGGGACAACATACTCCAACAAACCGTGCGATGCTCAAAAGTATGTTGCACAGCCATATCTACCCCGTCTCCCGTTATACAGGCATCATAGACACTAAATACTCGAACAGCATCGTGGACAGCTGCTTAGAACGCATGAGAGATCAATTAAAGACGTGTGGCTCGAATGAATGGCCATGTCTCTGTGAGCAGAGTGGTAATGTTGCGACGTGAGTTCAGGCTCCTTTTCTTCTGTGTAGAATTATTCTACTCCCTTCGATCTACTTCCCTCTCTGGAAATATGAACTAACACATCTAATGCATAATATAGATGCTACAAAAACTGTCCTCCCTCCGCAGAGAGCGTTGCGGAAGACCAGAAAGTGAGAACCTATTGCGACGCAGCGAAAGCCCTTCCCTCGTCGTCATCCAAGGTGACTGCTACCTCTACTTCGGGGGCACCATCTGCAGCCAAGACAAGTAGCTCTACTACCACGGGCAGTAGTAGTACATCTAAGGGCGCTGCTGCTCTTCCTACGGCGGCATTTGGAACTGTTGAGGGGGGGCTGATACTTGGGGTTATGTTAGGGGTTTTGGGGGTTTGATGTGACTCTTGCGGAACGCGGTTAAGGCGTGTTGGATAAGTCGGTTGAATAGCAATCTTTTCTTTGTTTCCTTGATGCTGTATGTTATTGATGTTCATCTTGTAATGTGATCGGAGATCTGAAATATGGGATATCACTCTCAGATTCTTTCAAGGACTTGCGGTTAGTGCGTGCTATTTTCTCGGAGATATAATAGAACGTTGACCATCATGCAGTCAAACTTGTCTTCAATCGAAACAACTTGTATGCATCATGCTACCAATGTGTAGGGCATCAAAGGTAAGAAACACATCAACAATCAGTTCAACAAGACCGCCGATAGAACCAGGTATGAGCACGACAACGCAGCCACAAAGTCAGCCTCCTCCTACTCTGCCAAAAACCAGCCAGGACAATCCCTCCAGCACAAGCAGCAAGAAGCAGATGCAGGAGATTGTCTCCCCACCCCGTCGACATTCGATGAAGAACACCCGAACCCTATCCACAAGACATGTTAGTAGAAATCATCGGCCAGCGAGTCGAAGACATAAATACCGTCTGCGACACATCAAGAACCCTCGTGTGCCCTAATTCGTCCCCAGCAAAATCCACCGCTACCAATCTTAGATACCCATCAACATCCAGCTCATCCAGCTCGATCGCCGTCTCAAACCCACTCTTAGGCACATAATCCACGGTCTTAAAGTCACCCTCGACAACCTCCGCCCTCTGCAAAAGCCAACCAGCAACCTCCGTAGCCCCATTCCAACTCACAAACATAACCCTCAACGCCTCATCAACCGCAACATCTGGCGGCGAACTGGGCCTCCCAACCCACCGATCCTTATACGCCCGATACGACTTCACCCACCCAAGCCAAAAGAAGACCCTCGGACCCCAATGCGCATCACACAGCACCTCCCGCCCATCAACACTAAACTCCGTATACGCCGACGCCTTCCCCCACCCAACAAACACATTCCCCGTCCGCGGCAGCACCTGCACATTCCCCTGCGAATGCGAACTAAACGCCCCAGGGCTAGGATAAACATGCATCGTCCTAGCCGTCCACTCTTGCCCGCCAAACCCCAACTCAATCATCATCCCAAAACTCCTCTCCTCCTCCTGCAGATGCTCATGCGCCCCGTTATCCAACACCGTGATCACATCCTCCCCCCGCCACCGCGCATCATGCTGCCACTTGAACCCCGTCGCCGACCCACCCCCACCAACATCGACAAACATATTCCGCTTCCCGCCCAGAATCCACAGGATTTCGCCGACGGGACTGACACAGGTAACGGTGTGCATGTAGCGGGACGAGACGAGATAGTTGCCGTTGGGATGTTTGTCGACGCTATTGATGTGGAAATAATCGAAGGCGTCGGCGGCAGAATCCGAGGATCCCTTGCCAGCGAGCGGGAAGTAAGTCTCGTTGATACTGTAGTGGTCGCTTGCCCGCCATTCGAAGAGGCAGGCGCCGGTTTCGAGGTCGATCTCTTGGAAGAGGCCGTCGTAGATCCAGCCTGTTGCCGGCCCACCGACGGAGGTGAGGTCTGCTTGGGTGATTTCGTAGTTGGTGATTAGGGCTGTTCCGTCCGGGGTGATGGTGAATTCGTGGAGGTCGCCTTTGCGGCCGTTGGCTGGGGTGACAATGTGGGCAACTTCGTAGCTTGAGTCCAGCTGTTTGGCCGGGTAAGCCATGTATGGTAGAGGACTGAGAGGGGAGAGGGAGGAGGGGAGATCAAACCATGTAGTACACCCCAAGTCCCCTTGTGCCGTCGTCCTCTCCTGCCCAGAATGTAAGATAATCCTGGCCCCGGTATGACTGTACCTTGAAGTCCATGGCCATGCCGAACCGCTTCTCGATCCAGACGAGCTCGCCCTTGTTGTCGTAGATCAAGGGACCCGGTTCTGGGTAGAAATGCCCACGAGGACTGAGAAAGACGTAGCTGTCTTCGCAGCGTGGATCCCAAGCCCGCATGTTGACTTCTGGCGCTTCGAGATCGAACGACTCGTATTTCTGCGTTGGGTGGGCGCCGAAAACGCCGAGTTCGTAGCATATACTATACCATGATGGAAATGCCGTTGCCAGAAGGGGTAGGATGAGCCATGTAGCTAATAATTGCGCCATTTACTCGGAGCTTTGTAGGGGATTGCTGCGCACGTCTGTTGAGCGAATTGCACTCAGGTAGATAACGGGAGACAGCACGAATTAGGGTTACGGCTCCGGGGTATCTACGGACTCGCATTCAGGAGACGAGCGGGGGAGATCGCTACGATAAAGCTATCAACGCTTCGCAAGCACATCGACCATGGCCAGGAAGGGGAGATTGTTCCCATCGGCTCCTGGAGGTCACGGTGGATTCCTCATTGCAAACGCAGTATAGGTGACGAGGCCCGCCAAGATTGATAGCCACGATGTGGGGACTTCCTCCCACGGGTGACGTTGGCCCTCACGCGGAAGAAGTGATGCTGTTGGCTGGAGATCAGTGGTTCCAATGTCCATCGGGCCCGCTTGAATTAAAATAAGCACTTTGACGAGACGTCGTCTCGGGACTTGGTTGCGCTAGAGGGAATTGATTATGCGGATCCGGTGTGGCGTAGCGAGAAGAACCACGTTTGATCTGATCCGATATAATGCTAACGTGATGGATGAGAGAGGAGCAGGAGGATGCATATTTGGGAATATGCCATCAAATATATCTATCGACATGTAGATATTTCTGGTTGTCACATTACAATCAAACACCGCCACAACATCTATCCTAAAGACCACATCGCGCCGTCTTCTTCTTAGTATTCCGCTCCCCCTTCTTCGCCTTCGCTTCATCCCCACGCTTCCGTTTCTTTGCCCCAGGCTTCGTCTGAGGTTCATGAACACGCTCATCCGCCAGTATCAAAACAAGATCCTCCCGATCATCATCCCCCCAATACCCGGAAACATCAAGATGCCGAAGCACAAAAGCCACCTTCTCAATATCCGCACAAGACACATCTGCCTCCGAGTCCGTCTTGTCCGCATTCAACCGAGTCCGTAACGCATTCACAGCATCCCACAGCCTCCGATACTCCGAGACATCATATTTAACATTAATCTCCCCGTTCTCCTTAAACGCGCTCACCTTCTTCGCAGGCTTCTTCTCTTCGTCTTCAATCTCCTGGCCCGCAGCGCGCGGGAACTCCCCCAAACACAACCAGAGATACGTATCATCACTGTAGAAGGGAGCCTCCCGCGGACCAACAGACAAAAGAAGCGACGCAGTAGCAACCCCAACGCCCCGAAGTGGGTTAACCAGCGCATCCAACCCCGACTTGGGGAACTCAGCACCAGAATCAGCATTGCCCCCCGCGACAGCAGCAAAAGCCTCAGAAGTCACCCTCTGCACACTCTTCGCTTGATTACTCTTGACCATGCCCAACAAAGCAGGCCGGAAAACACCATGCTTCCTAAACAGCACGCAATCAATACCCCAACACCAACTAACTAACCAAAACCCCGGAAGGAAGAAAAGGCAGAAATGGCAAAGAAACTTACAACTTCCACTCAACAACCCTCACAAGCTCCTCCTTCCCCAAATACGCTTCATCCGGCGCCCGCCCCTTCACTAACCCAGGAAGGCTCTCATACCGGAACTCGTCCAGCTCCGAAAAGGCCTTCACTTCGGCTTCGACCTGGCTTTTCTGCTTGTCGTCTAGCTCGGGCTCCTTAGTTTCTGGGAGGGGAGCTGGAGTTGATTTCTTGGCTCGTTTCCCGCCGTGGATGATTCGATTTGTGGCTTTGCGACGGGAAACGGCCTCTACTGTGGCAGGGTAGCAGTTTAGGAGTGCTTTGAATGTGCCCCGGGTGATATCCGGGGGACTGAAGTTGGTAGAAGTGTCTGGTTGGGGATTCATGTTTCCTTGTGCTTAATGAGCAGTGTTCGTATTCGGATGGAGAGGACCAAATCTTCAATCGGTACGGTATGGCAACGGTAATCTGATGATAAGGGGACGAGATCGCAAAGCGAGACGGGTAAGTTTGGTATTACGCATTACACTACCATCCACTCCACAAGTACGGATGTGTATAGAAGTAGTATGGACTAATATGTATGTACCCCTTAGTCTTGACAATATTTTGATTCAAGAAGAAGAATAATTATTTGATAGACAAATCCTTTCCTCAAATCTCGTGTTGGTTATATCAGGTACAGCGAATCATCCAGTAAGTATAAGTAGGGAGGGAGCCGTCAAGAGTTGAATCCGTAAGAAATCGCCAGAAACGCTTAACTGCAACGTCTCGCATCGCACACAATAATGAACCGATAACAGGAAACCAGTTAAAAAAAAATTTGTCCTCCAGACCAAACGAGACCGTGTCATGAACGGTTCCATGTAAACACAAGCTGCAAAGCCTAAAGTCTCATACATGAAAAGAGAAGAGAGGTATAGGATTACAACAAACCAGGGGACTAGCCCTTTCAAGTATGAAAAGAAACAAGAGAGAAAGAAAAGAATTCTATAACATTTATGGTCCTCCACTAGGCTTTCGCTTGTGGTTCTTCTTCCCTTTCGCGGGACTGGTGTCGGGACTGGCGAAGCTCACACGCCTCTCGTCCTTGCCGCGATTCATCGACACGATCGACGCAGGCAGAAGGCTGTCTTTCTTCTTCGATCCACCTCGTCGAAGTGGCTTCGATAAGGATGCTGAAGGGTGAGCCGCACCGTTTATGCTGGGGTCGGATTTAGGATCGGTTGTTGTCGTCGAGCCGGTGGTGTCTTCATCGTCTTCCACATCGATGTGACTGAAGTCTTCTTCGTGGTCCCCCGCTTCCGATGAGCTTGGGCCCGGGCTATCTGAGTCCGATGCGGCTTCGTAGTCATCGTCGTCGCTCACCAAACTCGGGGCTTGGTTAGACTCGACTGTGTTCGGACTCAGATTGGCCGACCGATCTACCCCATCGGTTTCACGGAGTTCGTCTATTTGAGTTGCGGAGGATGGGGGCCCATATGGTGATTGATATGCCGCCCGCGGAGGCGTCAGTGTCTCCACAGTCAGGGGCTTATGGCTGGTCTTGTCCACCCCCTTTCGGCTACTCGGCCGGCGTGACCCAGTTTGCGGAGCTGTCGTCCGCATTGGCTGCCGGCCAATGCGAGCCTCTGGTGGCTTTTCACCGTGACTCATATCGACAGACGGTTGGGCCGGCTCCGTGTCTGATTCGTCTTCGTCTGACGAGTAAGCGCCAAGATCGATGGGGGTCTTCGCCTCCCCGACTAACCGGTCAAGGTCAAGCCCAACACCCTTGAGCTGCATCAAAGACGATAGGTGAGGGGTATCAGGGGAGCCCATGAAAGAATCATCGAATGGCTTCGCAGTCGTAGGTGTATCCCGCTGGCTGGGTGTATCAAGGGCAGACGGACGGGGTGTTTCCACCACAGAGGACGCCTGCCGGCTGGAGGCCGACAGTTTCCAGGGCGTCGCATTGTCACCGGAAGCTTCCGAAATGGATGGCGTCTTAGAGGACGACTCAATAACATGAGCAGACCGAATGAGTGGATGAACGTAGCCTGCCGTGGTTGTACTAGGGGGGTCATTCTTGCCTCCAACGATTGCCCCGGCTTCATCTACCTCTACCGGCTCGCCTGAGGCTACTGCGGCGGCATCATGACTAGCAAAGTTCCTATTGTGGGCAATGCGGCAGTGGTTGATGAACCCTTGCGTGCTGGAGAAATTGTCTCTTCGACAGTCCAAGCAGACAAGTTTGACAAGAACACCGTCCGACTTTCGCCGGATGATCATCGGTCCCGCTTTCTCCTTGGGTGGCGGATAGCCATTCGGTAATGCTTGCAGCTTCAGGCTACCTGAGCCCCTCGGAAGGCGAGATTTGCCCGTCCAGTAACCACCATCGCCCGAGTTTCCACGCGTCGAACGGCCTTCCATCAGCGGAGTACCTGGCGCGCCAAATGCTAGAGGGGTGGCAGGCTCGAGTTCCCCCCCATCGAATCGAGGGTCGGGGAGTAACCATCTGGCATAGTGGCGTGTGTAGGGGCCATCCGTCACACCCCAAGGTGCAGGGGAAAGCGGCGGTGGTCCATTTCCAGGAGTTAACACCACCATTCCCGTGCCATTGCTGACAGATTGATCCATGGTCTGAGATCCTGGATACGGAATCTCGGCGCATCTTCGCAACTGTTCCAATGCAACCTGACACTTTGCGATCTCTTGGTCGATTAAACGTAGCTCATTGTGCTTCAACAACACCTCTAAGCTCAGCTGGGCCTCTAGCGTCTCGCGCAGTTTGTCCACGTTCACTTTGCGCGGCGTGGCATCTTGTTTAGCGGCTGGAGAACCAGACATGTCTGGGCTCTGGCGATGTGCTGTATTGGACGGGTTCACCGATTCAGATGCGCGATCGTTGAGAGGTGTTGATTCCACATTTGCGCCACTGACGATCGGAGATGAGTCTTGTTCTATAGCGACCGAAACATCAGGAGTATTATCTGCGCGCAACTTGGTTGCGACCGGCGCATCTTGCCCGGTGGCCGAGTCGCTTGAATCGGAGCGTTTGCGCTTCAACTGGGGAAGTGCTAGGCTGTTGATGCCCGGCGCGGCGCAGTGAGGCGAGGTCGCGAGCATTTTAAGCTCCTCAGCCATCACCTTATTCCCCCCAATTGCAGAGGACCAAGGAAGCAGCCGAAACATGCCATGCGAAATGTATGCGAAAGGGCGAGATAAGAGTTGAAGATCTAATGCGACCAGGAAGAGATACGACACGGCCTAAAACAGGGCAAGGGATAGAAGATTATTTAATCACTGAGCGTTAAATCTCATGCACCAGTGCATGCGAACGCGATCTAGATCTGGGGAAGAAAAGATGGAGAGAAGTGGAGAGTGAGGCGTAAAGTCCGTGAAGGAGTGGACGTTGTTGCCGATCGGTAATCAGGCGTCGTTTTGCGACCGGTGGACGCTCAGCAAGGGGGAAAGGGGGGGAGGAGGGGGAGAAAAGAACCAGAAACACCGGGTGTAAGAGTTGAACCCGACAGTCACCACCATGTACAGGGACAGCGGGAGGTAGGATAAAACAAGTAAACCGATGGAAGTAGTCCGTACGGGAGATGGTTCTTTTTTAGATTGGTTTCAGCCCAACCTGGGTTTGGACGGGTGAAGAAAAAGTTCAAAAAAAAAAAAAAAATAAAAGTTAAGAGTATTCACAATAGACAAGTCCGATAAGCGTCAAAGAACAATGAAAGCTATGAAGTTGGAAAGTCTGGATAACGGTCCAAGGTTGTGAGAGTACAGGTATGGACGACGTCTCCGTACCTCTCAAGAAGTTCACCTCACATGCAGTTTCCGGTCAGGGAGGGAATCAAAAGAGCGGATCGGATCCACGGGCTATTGGCAACTGGAGGCAAAAACGGGTTTGGTTGGTGGTGGCGTAATCTATTAATAATGGATGCTAAGGAACAAAAAACACAAGCACGGGATCTGAGTACTAATTAAAAGAAAAAAAAAAAAAAAAAAAAAGGGAAGAAAAGAAACACACAGGAACAGGCAGCAGGAGTTAGAGTAACTCAGTAGAGAAGGTTGGGAGGAAGATGAGAAAATGAGGAGAAAACAGAGATTCAATCAGGTCAATAGCAACTGAAATGGAAGCAAATCGAGCTAAACATGCAGCTCCAGTAATGATTTAGGATTCAGAAGAAGGAAAAAGTGTAGATAAGAAGTACGATAATACGTTAGTCCGGTCAGGGACCTAATACTTCAAAAACACAAAAAATAAAAAAGTAAAAGAATAAAATTGGACGGTGATGGAAATTTGGGGACACAACGTTGTCGGGTATTGAGAGAAGTGGAAAGAAGAGGAAAGAATCCGTACCACGGTGGAGGAAGGAGAGGTTGTTTGGTTTCGGTTCTGAAAAGGAAACCAGAGAGAATATCAGAAAGGGTGGAAGGGTATCAAACCGTCAAGGGTTATGGGGTCATGGCGATGATATGGGG
>MBFL02000535.1:0-14439 GCA_001696595.2 Aspergillus hancockii
AGACCGGCAAAGGCGCGTCCGCTTTTTTCCAAGGCGCACATGACCTGTGTACTCCTTTTTTTCCCTTTTTTCTTGGGGGAGCTGACTGACATAAGCCCTTATATCCACCAGTCATAGTTAATGCAACACCCGTTGACTCAGCACCCGGCACCAACGCATGAGGAAGTCGTGACCGGGCCTTCCTTAGTAAGAAACCCATCAATCCAGTCACTGGTTAGTTGAACGAATGAGCTAACTTAATGCCTACGTGGAGAAAAGCAGATTCCCCCTTCTGTCCTGATCTCTTGTCCTATCCAACAACTTCCACTCCGACTCACACTTTCCCCCCTCCCCCTCCCCCAATCATTTTGAAGCATTTTTTTCTTCTTTTTACTTCTTCTTCTTCTTTCTTTCTCTGTCGTTTTCTGTCTTATTTCCCCCGGACATTGTCTCAATCACAATGGCTCGTTTCAGCTTCCTGTCTTTGGCTTTACTCTCTGCCCAGGCCCTGATCGGTGGCAGTTTCGCAGCTGTATGTTCCCGTGTCACCACCACTTCCGTTTGTCCTATGATGTCAATTGGGTGACTAACGCGATGATTTTCCCGTATAGGATGCTGCTGAGAAGGCAGAAGAAACCGCGAAGACGTTACAGCTTTCCCTGACGGCGCAGGCTTCTTTCCCTGCTTCCGAGATCTTCGGCGTCAAGATTGTTAACGGTTACCCGACCCAAGCGCTGGTCACCTTTACCAATGATGAGCCTACGCCCGTGAAGGTGAACTTCATCGGCGGCACCTTGTCCACTCTGGATGAAGAGAACAGCCAGATTGTGCGCAACTTGACTGCAACCGGATACAATGTCGAGATTCCGGCTGGCCAGACCGAGACCTTGAGCTATCAGATCGCCACCGAAATGCATCCTCAGGATCTCAAACTGAGCCTCGCGTCTGTCGTCTCCGATAAAGATGGAAACCTCTACACCGTCTATGCCTACGATGGCGCCGTCAGTGTTGTCGAACCCGAGACCAGCATCTTCGACCCTCAGATGTAAGATGCATTTTATCTTTATGAACTTGCGGGTTTGCGGTCAATAACTAACTATGGTTCTAGTATCTTCTTGTACTTCTTCCTCTTGGCCTGCTTCTCTGGCGTCGTCTATTTCTTCTACACTGTCTGGATTGCTCCCTACTTCCCTCAGAAGCGCAAGTCCGGAAAGGGTGCTGAGTACCCCAAGAAGTCTGCCGGTGCTGCCAAGAAGATTGAAGTTGCTGAGCCTAGCAGCCCAGCTGTTTCCTCTGCGACCACTTACAATGCCGATTGGATTCCTTCCCACCACATCAACCGTCCTGAGGCCCGAAAGGTGAAGGGTAGCACCCGGTCTAAGAGCCGTGCTGAAAGGGCTTAGTGGTAGCCGTCTTGTGGAGCTATAGAAGGAAGAATATGAGCTCTTCGCTATGTTTTGGACCTTATATGGTTACATCAACGAGTCTTGTGTGGGATGTGTAAACTTGGGGCCAAATATCGCTGAAAACGCGATCGGCCACAGGTCACTGCCATCGCTGGTTGGAGCGTGTATATTTATGATCACAGAAATTAGTAATTGTAGCTTGTAGAAGCCCAGTCCTTCACAACTGTGTCTCAAATGCAAACAGTTGATTCACGAATTACTCATTAGCGAATTATGACGCATCATATAAATATATCTCTGGTGACTTTTCCCGCCTACAGCCGTTTCCATTCGTCGAACTCCTTTTCTAAATGTGCCTTCAACTCCGAGAATCTGTTTCCAAAATCCTTACCACAGCGCCAGCATACATAATCCCTCCGCAGATAGCCCTCTCTGGTCGGATGTCTCCTAACATCATCTTGCGCCAGAGGGAAGTCATCAATCGGGACGAAGAACGGCGTGGAAAAGCTATTATAATGCTTCTTGTGCTTCAACCGATCGCTGTATCGGTCGACCGATATAACATGAATATGTAAATGGTTCATAGACGGAACGGCATGGACACCGCACACGACTTCTCGTTCCCAGGCTCTTCCCGGCGGTAGTTCATCAGGAGGAGGGTCTGCATTAAGCGCTTCTTGTCTCTCCTTGTCCTGAGCAGAGTACTTTCCATATCTCCGTCTGAGTTCCCCCGCAGCTAGAGAGCGGAGTTTCCGTGTCTCCTCTTTCACTTTGCTTAGGAATACTGGGTCTTCGAGGGCTTCGAAGGGATGGAGACGGGTTTTGGTAGCATCACGAGGAAGAAGGAGGAGGTGTAAAGTTGACTTTGGGAAAAGATCGTGAATCGCGACGAAGCCATCGTTGTGGTAGACTACTATGCTGGATGGATATGATTCTGGTTTTGCGATGTATGCGCCCAGAGCGTCGCGCGGGCCACCGATGGCTCGTTTGTTTGAGGAAGGAGTGTCTTTTGTGTGCTTTGCTTGCTTGGGTTTTGGGGCGAGAAGCTCGGAGACTTATCGGGTTAATTAGATATATTCGTTCTTGAATGGTAAGGTGTTTTGTTGCATGAAGCTATGTGTGTGTGTGCACATACAGGCGTCTCTTTTCCCCGACTTCCCTGTCTGAGATTCAGATGCGATGATCGCAGCCGCGGCGCTTTGATCTTCTAGATCTGGTACTTTGTCTGCCATAGTGAAAGGATAGATTGCGACAATGAAGCAGGGCCTTTCTGGCCGTCAAATGTGTGTCAAGTAGTCATGGCTATCCCCAGGGCAAAGAGATGCGGAGAGTGAAGCTTAGGTAGAGCACGACGATCCGCGGCGACACTTCCCCGCAGCCCTACAGTTCAGAAAAAGCGGCCCTAGTGCGGGACAGCAGCCACTTCCGCTCCGGCGGCAATTTATCACTCCCACCCCCTTCCCACTTATTTTTATAGCTGCTCCACGGGTGTCTTCTCAAGGATCACAGACACCTCGGAAGAATGGCCCCCAAGAAAAAGGCTGACGCCCGTGGAGGATGTCCCAAACCTGGCACCAAGCAAGCCAAAGCCGCTGCAGAGAAAACGGCAGCGGCTGAAGCTGCGAAGAAAGCGCAGCCGCCAACAGAAGAGCAGAAGAAACCTTCTGTGAAGCAGGTCATTGGTGGTGCGTCATGGACCGGCAAGCTGCCGGTCAATATGCTCTCTGAGCATTGTCAGAAGCAGAAGTGGGAGAAGCCTGAGTATACAATGGTGAGTTGTCGACGGATAAGATATCTCCTGTGTATATACGCATCGTGCAAGCATATCGTGCTAATGGTTCCTCTGTATGCTAGACGAAAACACCAGATGGATATGTATCGGCGGTTATATTGAAACGGGTCGATCCTAAGACTCGTGAGACGACCGTTCTTCCGCCAATGAAACTACCACCATCACGTAAGCAGTTGGCTGCGCAACCTACGGCTCTGGAAGCTCGTCACTTCGCTGCTGTGTATGCCCTGTATCGAGTCTGTAATATGAGGAATATTCATATGATGTTACCGCCGACGTATAAGAAGCCCTGGAAGGAGGATTTTGCTGATATAAAGACTGCGGATACCAAAGATGGCAAAGGGTGGATGTACGAAGCAGACCCATTCTTGGCTAAACAGGAGCGGGAAAGTGCCGCGGCGGACTTGGAGAGGAAGCGAAAAGAGCGGGAAAAGAACCAGGCAAAGGCGAAAGAGTCCGCCGTTGAGTTGGGCTTGGGATCCGGTGGTGACAACAGAGGGAAGAAGATCTGGTCGCACGCCCCGAAAGTGGACTTGGGAAGTAGAGTGCGTCGGGAGATTGAGACTTTGTTGCAACAGCATGCTATCTGGAATCCTTACAACGTGCAAATCCCGGCCTCTGAGCAGAACGCCATCATTGAAGAGTTTACTCGGTTGGGCTTCCGGCGTAGTCACGTGGAGGAGGCGACGGCTGCGTGCAAAGACAGAGAAGAGGTACTTGAATGGCTTCTTATATACGTTCCAGAGGATGACCTGCCGGGGTGGTGTTTACCCGAGTCGTATTCGGCTGGTGTGAGTCTAGCCAGTGATGACCTTGCAAGGGAGGCGAAGATCAAGCGGCTGGCCACCATCGGCTATCCTACGGATCTTTGCTCGCGGGCTTTGGACAGCAAGCAAGGTGACGAGCTTGCGACAGCTGAGATGCTGCAAAACACATTAGTGCATGGGACGACTTCTCCAGGTTCTGTGTCTTCCGGCGGCGAAGATACTTGGACGGAAGAACAAGAGACTTTGGAAGCTATCTTCGGGAACCGCTATTCCAGGATATCGCCTAAAGTTTGTGAGATCAAAAGTGAAGCCTCGGACCTGCCAGAGGCGGCATCATTCAAGTTTCAGAGGCCCTCGGGGCATTATCCATCCGCAGTGCCGATTGTCTCAATACAAGCGAAAGGTATTCCTGCCTATATACGACTCAGCGCGATACGTCAAGCGGTGCAGCATGCCGAGGAAAGTTTCCTGGAAGAGCCCATGATCTACAACATGCTAGACTGGCTAGAGATGTACCTTCCAGAAATTATGCAAAATCCGGGCAAGTTACGAGATATTGCAACAGTCGCCACATCTTCATCCACTACTAGACCTACTTTAGAGCTTCCTGTGCGCCAACCCCGTAGGAAGAATAAAGAAACTAGCTTGCAACCGGGCACGCCTCAGAGTATATCCATCCGAGAGTCCTGGGAGGCTAAGCAGTCAACGCGAGCTCAACAGGATATGACTCGAAAACGTGAAGCGCTTCCTGCTTGGAACATCCAAGATGCTATCCTACACGCCGTGAACGCGCATCAGGTTACTATCATTTCTGGTGAAACAGGTAGTGGTAAAAGTACTCAGTCCGTCCAATTTGTATTAGATGATATGATTAAACGGGACCTTGGTGCTTTCGCCAACATCATCTGCACTCAACCACGAAGGATCTCTGCTTTAGGCCTTGCAGATCGAGTGAGCGATGAGCGATGCGGCTCCGTGGGAGATGAGGTTGGATATATCGTTAGAGGCGACTCTAAGGTAAAGTCTGGGACGACGAAGATCACTTTTGTGACAACTGGTGTTTTACTCAGGCGTATACAGTCTGGAAGTGGTGCGGATGGCAATGTTGCAAACTCTCTCGCAAATGTCACACATGTTGTAGTGGACGAGGTCCATGAACGGAGTCTCGACACTGATTTTCTGCTCGCGCTCCTACGAGACGTTCTTAGCTATCGCAAAGATATCAAGATTATACTAATGAGTGCAACCCTTGACGCGGAAATCTTTACCAACTACTTTGGCGGGCGCCAGAAGGTTGGACTGGTGAACATACCTGGGCGAACCTTCCCTGTGCATGACTATTACCTGGACGATGTGATCCGTAGCACAGGATTTTCGCCAGAGTTGGCTGAACGAGAATTTGAGGAAGACTCGACGCCCCAGGGTGAAGAGTCGCTCGGAAAGGTTCTTCGTAACATGGGCATGGGCATCAACTATGAACTCATCGCTTCCACTGTCCGGTATATTGATGCTCAACTGGGTGATCAACCAGGAGGAATTCTGATCTTTTTGCCTGGTACTATGGAGATTGAGAGGTGTTTGAACGCTGTGAAGAGAATCCCCAATACCCACCCGCTTCCCTTACATGCGTCTCTACTACCAGCTGAGCAGAAGCGTGTTTTCTTGAGTCCCCCGAAAGGCAAGAGAAAGGTTATTGCAGCAACCAACGTTGCTGAGACTTCAATCACGATCGAAGATGTCGTTGCCGTTATTGACACTGGCCGCGTCAAAGAAACAAGTTACGACCCCAAAGACAACATGGTTCGACTCCAGGAAGTGTGGGCATCACAAGCCGCCTGCAAGCAACGACGAGGACGAGCCGGTCGTGTCAGGGCCGGTGAATGCTACAAGCTCTACACCCGCCAAGCAGAGGCTAAGATGGCGCCACGACCGGACCCTGAAATCCGCCGAGTGCCATTGGAACAACTATGTCTCTCCGTCAAATCACTGCAGGGCATCAACGATGTCGCTACTTTCCTGGCGAACACCATCACCCCGCCGGAAAGCGTAGCCGTCGAAGGAGCCTTGAGCTTCCTGCACCGTGTTGGAGCCTTAGACCATGATAAAATGACTGCCCTCGGACGGTACCTGTCCATGATCCCCGCCGACCTGCGGTGCGCCAAACTTATGGTCTATGGCTCCATATTCGGTTGCATAGACAACTGCATCACCATCTCCGCAATTCTAACCGTGAAAAGCCCCTTCGTCTCACCCCGCGAAAGACGTGATGAAGCAGATGCCGCTAAAGCATCATTCTCCCGAGGAGACGGCGACCTCCTCACGGACCTCTCAGCCTACCAGCAATGGTCAGACCGCGCCAAAGCCCAAGGCTACTGGCAAACCCAATCATGGTGCTCAGCCAACTTCCTCTCCCACCAAACCTTCCGCGACATCTCCTCGAACAAAGCCCAATTTCTCACCTCCCTAAAAGACGCCGGCCTCCTCCCGGTAGACTACGCCTCCTCCCCCGTCGACCCCCGCTGGAACCGCAACGCTGGGAACAGAAGCCTCCTCCGTGCCCTAGTCGCAGGCGCCTTCCAACCACAAATCGCGCAGATCTCCTTCCCAGATAAGAAGTTCATGAGCTCCGTCACTGGTACCGTCGAAGTGGACCCGGATGCCCGGACCATCAAATACTTCAACCAGGAGAACGGTCGCGTCTTCATTCATCCCAGCTCCCTTCTATTCTCAGCTCAGAGTTACCCAGGTTCGGCGGCTTATCTGAGTTATTTCACTAAGATGGCCACGAGCAAGGTCTTTGTTCGTGATTTAACCCGTAAGTCATCCTTTGTTCCCCTCACCCTCTCCCCACCTCGCCCCTTCTAGACATGAGACTCGGGAGAAAAGAAACAAGTACCCTTACTAACTCTACCCAACCAAAAGCATTCAACGCCTATTCTCTCCTCCTCTTCTGCGGATCCATCGACCTCGACACAACGGGCCGAGGCCTTATCGTGGACGGCTGGTTACGGCTCCGCGGCTGGGCCCGCATCGGTGTCCTTGTTTCCCGGTTACGCATGATGGTGGATGAGATTATTGCGGCCAGGATCGACAATCCGGCTTCTGGGTCGGTGGCTGTCGAGAAGGGTAAGGAGGATATTACGGATCGGGTGATTGAGGTTGTGAAGAGGTTGATTGAGTTCAATGGGTTGGATCAGTAGTGAGTGGTTTGGATTTGAGTAGATGGTATATTTGGATCGATGTTATGTGTTTATTTTCTAAGGGAAGGGTTTTAGGGTAAAAGTGATTTAGAGCGGTAGATTTTTTAAGAGTTTATAGCGAGAGATGGTTACGAGTTATAACATTAGAGAAGAATCGAAGAAATAGATCCAATTGACTAGTTCCTGTGTACTAAGCCTGGACGATAACACACATAGAAAAAGGGAGGACAGAGAATAAGAGAAAAAGGAAGAGTCCAAAAGGGACAAAGGGAAAAGGAGGCATTAATGCTGAGGGCATTTTTTCATGAAGTCTCATGGAGTAAAGCCAAACATATCCGGGCGTGCATGGTTCATGATAGAGGTTGAATGGTTCGTAGTAGAACAAAGATAAACAAAAGAAACAAATGGGGCCGGGTTGATTAAGAAAAGAATAAAAGAAACCATTGACCCATTAACTCCTGATTCCGAGATGACTGCGTGGTTTTCATGTCATCCGTTTCCATTAGTAGAAGCAAAACTCCACCCATTGACAACATTTGACTCCCGTCTGTTGAAACGTGGTCTCCGTGATCTAAATCCCAAGCGTGCATAAAAGGCATGGATGAATGCAAAGTTACAACTCATAAGATGGCATAGAAGGTCAAGCGACAAAGGAAAGTGTCGTGATAAGAGATTATCAACAGAACAGAGCATCAACGGACTCCCGCTCCTTGTTTGTGTTTTTTGTCTGGTTTTATTGCTTGGATATTTTTATTTCAGTTCAATTTTTTTTTGGCATTTGGTGTTCACCAGTGAATACTCAAGCGCGTCAAATTGCCAGTGGTTGTGTGAAAATAGGGAAAGTGGTCATCCTGTCTGATACTGAATATCAGTACAGCAGCCTGTTACAAGGCCGCGGGCAAGAACAACAGGATTTGTATCGGCTATTATACTCGCTTCCAGTAATTTCCCAAGTCAGAAGAAGACGTGTTGAGGCTCTTTTCCCGAGAGACCTCGGGAATATTAAATCCTTTCCTCATCTCAGCTTCGACGAAAAGGGAGGCACGCTTGAACCGCTTGTCAGTGTATTTTTCATAAATAGCAGCATGATGCTTGCGAGGGATCTCGCAACATTCCACCATGAGAGAGATGAGTGGGAACAGCTGTGAATAGGTATATTCCGCATAATGGACATGGGCAGGTGTCTGTGTTGATGTTAGAGGAGATACAAAACATTAAGGCCATTCTAAACTCACCCAATTGCCCTTCCTCAACATCAGTCGTGCAAGACAGTGAGCGCCGGCAGCCGTAAAGCTTGGTGGACAGCCAACGAAGCGTTCGTCCATGATGGTGATCTCCAAGAAATACTTAGCAAGTGTCCGCGTCTCCAAGTCATAGTCATCGGCTTTGCTGATCTTTCTCAAAAAGCTCATAGGACCCGGCCAGCCGAGCTCAAATTGCAGCATCGTCAGCATAAAGCGTTCAGCTTTGAGTATCTCATCGGCAGTATAGCCTCCGTCGACCATGTAGACAATTTCCTGCACAGACGGACAGTTAATCTCTTCGTACTTAGCAGCAATGAAGATCGCGGTAGCTCCCACGAGCTGTAGCTTGCCCAAAGAGACAATCTTGCATGAAAGGAAGCGGTCAATATAGTTCACACACAAGAAGAGCGTTTCGGGAAGCAAGGAGAACCGATGATGAACCTGCACAAGCCAGTCCATGAGGACCGAGCGCATCGACCATTGAATCTCCGCTTGGTTGTCCATGTAATGGGCATTTGGCAGCATTTTGATCTAGGAAAGAGTCATTAATAATCCATGAATAGTAGCCGCAGCAACATACCTCCTGTTCCCGCATATAATCGAAGATATCTTCACTGTACTCGGCAACCATGCTTGTATCCCAGAACTCATCTTCGATATCCTCTGCTGTCCGTGTCGCTTCGACTATCTGCTTCGCCAGTGCTAATTCGCGCTTCACTTGTTGCGTATATTTCGGGAAGAGCATCGTGGTAGTCGCGCCGGTTGTGTTGTCGCCGCGAGATCGATAGGAGCGAGCAGTGGTATACCCATCGTCCTCTTCATTTTCATCTTCATCATCCCAGGACTCTTCTGGCTCCGAATGAGCAGGCACATGGTCGTGGGGCGTATGAGAGCTAGGAATAGAGCCGCGATGATGTACACGGTCAGAGCCGTCGGCCTCGGTTGCTGTACGGGATTCACAGATATTTGCGCGTTCCTTGATTCCCTGAACCTTACAGACATCCTCGTCGAGCCTCGGCGCTTCCTTCTCTTCTCCATCAACCTCAGAGTTGACAATGGAATGATCGTCATGATTATCCAAATCACCATTCGAAGCCTCGTTGATCTCGTTCTTTTCCTTCAAGCTGTCATGCTGCGAAGGCACCGTAGATGAATGTGTAGGCTGGCCCCCAGTAGTCGCTTCCTTAGTTTGATTGGTTTCCTTGGATGTGTATTCGTTTTTTCCCGTCAATGATTCCATGGGGTCCTTGAAGACCGTTCCTCGCTTGTTCAGGGCCTTGCGGGTGTTGGCGGTATGTTGGGGCACGCCGACTACCTTTCCGGTGGGCTCTAAAGGCTTGGAAATCGTTACATTGTTCAATAGGCCTTTAACTCCTGGCACCGGCATTGGACGCTGAGCAGGCTGTGCTAGGACAGAGGCCTTCTTCTCCGAGATCAACACGGAGGGCTTCTCCACTCCCTTGGCCTGTTTCTTGGCTGCAATGGAGATGTCGTCCCGACTTCCCTGAACCGTCTTGGTAGTGTTGCTGACATCGCCAAAAGCAGCTCTTCTCAGTCCATTCTTTGACACGCCATTCTGAAATACGGCGGATAAAGCGGGTGTGGATTTGTTTTTCTGGTGGATCGTTTTGCTGGTAGCGAGAGGAAAGGGAGCGTTCTCGTCCCCACGGACGCGAATTCGTTGCGGCTACAATAGATTACTGGGTCAGTTTGGGAGCTGACGAAAGAATGCGACGGCAAAGAGCAGACATAAGAAAATGAGCAAAAATCGCGTCAAGGCTCGTCAACATGGTCGCAGTGTGCTATACCCGGACAAGCTTGGGGTGGAAGATGTGAAGAAATGAATGAGAAGCTGAAAAACATACCTTTGCGTCCATTTTGATCTACCGGAAGACGTTGATGGTCTCCTTCACCAGACTGTGGGAGTTGATGCGTTGGGGGAGATACCAGGACTGTTGTTTACCTATTCGCTGCGAAGGGGTTGTAGTCGCAAGCTAAGGTTATACTAAAACCACCCTAAACAAACAACCAAACCGCGCCGAGTACTTGCGACAAAGTACCGACAACGAATGTTCGGTGCACAAATTTCAAATTCACCACACCCAGGTAGTTAAGAAATTGAGAAGAGTGCACACAGGAACATCTGGAATTGTCGCGCGAGTTTGAAGAAAGAATTGGGGTTGGGGAGGAAACGAAGGAGGCGATGGGAGCAGACAAACAATACCATTCGTCCGTCTCCTGGGTAAACGGTTACTGCCTTACTCGGTCCTGGTTACCCGTCAACAACAGGCACGCTATTCCGTTTTCGGGGTTGCTGTGGCATGCTTATGTCACCTATGTGTTTGCATAGTTTGCGTGCTCATGCCCCATGACATCACTCATCGCGTCTTCCTATGCCCACTTGCAACCACCTCCATAACGTAAGTCATCCCCAAACCTTGCGCATGAGCATGAAAAATGACAGGAATATGCTACAGGTTCATGCGATTCATGCGCGATTACTTGTTTAATAAAATGGTCTTCCAATGGCACGTTCTCATGGAGATTCCTTCACCGCACTTTTGACGCGCCGGGGAACACGAATTCAATGCCCATTAAACACGACCGCACGTGACCTGTGAGACCCGCTACCGTCCACCATTTTGGCAGGAGATTCGACGCTTTTGCAAGTCGTTAGAGGAAGATATTGGGCCATTCAAGATGCTAGGGTCTTCGTCAGTCTTCTCTCAGGCTGATCGATTGTCATTTCCATAGATCGTTGACTGGCAGTGACTCCAGCGCGCTTGAAATCTCAGGATCCCAGCCATTTCACCAGCTGGGACACGAATCAGCACCGGAAGGAATCGGCCATTTATCGAGGACAGACAATCAAATCATCGTTAGTTTGTGGTGGTTACGGAATACAAAGATGAGAATCCTCTTTCTTTGCGGTGGCCACCAATCCCACTGGGTTCTTCTCTTCCCCGTTTGTACCCGTATCGCCGAAAAAAAGCCACCACTGGCCTCCAATGTGGGACGCGGATCCGGCGGTGCCTATCATGAAGCCGCGGGATTCGTAGCTTTGTCTTGTCTTCAGCATAACATCCACAATGTCCACTTTGGTCGGACTAAAAGAACAATTAGGATCAGGTGAATCCGCACACGTTAATGAGTCTTTCACCTGAGGGTCGTCAGCCATCTTTATATCAAATATCTCTCTTCGCTTCCGCGTTCTTTTCTATTTGCCTCACTCATGCAAAACAGTGGAACAGTGCCAAGTGGCTATTTCCTTGATGGATGGTTATTGAATTATCCAAACTTTCGGTGTGCATTTAATCCAGATTTAACTTACCGCTGACAACAGACCACCGGTTTGGGTCATTTTAATAGTACTATTTAAATCATTTGACGGGCTGGCAAAAATTGGCCCCGCTTTGGATTCCAAAATGACTGCCGATTTTCATGTCAATTTCCATTCTCCCTTTTTTCCTTTCTTCTTGGTTCCGCTTCTCATTTTCTACCATTTAGTAGTAGTATCGGTCAGTACTAAATGGCCGACTATCTATCTATCATACTGTTGTATAAGGATGTGATCTGAGCTGCTCGACTATAGGTATGTGGAGTCTGTCCTCCGTCGGGTCATTCAAACAGACTCATCCAATTAACCCTGCGCCAACCGGCAGCATTGCGCCAACCGGCCTGTTGTTTGGTCAACTTTTGCGCAAGGGTTGTCGCTCACTCTCTGTGTGTTTCTTTTCATCCTTTTTGATGTCCGTTTGCCAATGCGACAGGGATGCACACCATTAACGAGAGGTGTCTATGTCTACGGTAGTCCAAATCTGGGGAAGATGTCCAGTCGCAGCACCTGCGCACCTTAGAAAGTAAGAACTACCACAGTAGACGCGAAATTGTCAACTTGCGATCCCCGCCGATGGATGTGTTTGTCACCTGCGCCCAACAGGATCCATCGTGACAGAGTAGGCATTGAACTAACGTAGTCCACCGTTCCCGAAGAGGGGTAAGAGAACAACGACAACTCTGGACCAGGCGCAGATCATGAAACGAGGCAACAATTGGGCGCAGTCACCCGCTTGGTCACTGCGTCTTTTGTCGCAAAGCAACAATTTGTAGAAAGGTTGCGACCCTTCTTTCTGTTCTGCCATCCTATAAGACTCGATGATCCACTAGTGATTCGTTGGCTGAAGCGCCAACGTTTAATTCCACCGTGGCATAAACGGGGAGCCTGTGAACTAAAATTGGATTCTCTCCCCAGAGTCCTACGACCGTCCAGCATCATGTAGTTCAGTTCTGGTCGCAAGTATCAGTTCTATAAGAAAATGGATCCAAATAATGCCTTACTGCCCTCTCTATCCATGGGCTGTGGATTGTCACTTCGGTTCTACCCATCCGAGAGCTGTTTGGGCCGGGTCTTTTAGACGGCCAGTAGGGAAGGATCATGACGGAATCTCGTCCTCCTCAGTAGTTGACCGGGATGTGGTCTGGGGGTCATTCGACGTGGCCACGCTGAAGATGTGCCAAATTACGCCACTTTCCTGTACGTCTGTTTTGTCTTTTTGGTCCGACCGGAATAGTTTGGGGTGAAAAGGATGGACATGGGGAAGCAAAACAACAACAGTACATGAAAAAAGTACCTAGAGAATGTCATGATAGAATCGTCGCGCTGGGCTTTGTACTTTTTCTTTCCTTTTCTTTTCTTTTTTTTTTTTTTTTCCCTTGTTTTTCTGCCTTATTTTGCTATTTTCGTCAGTCTTTGCGCCAAAGGCCGGTCGAGACATTCAATGGCCATGGATAGGAGCTTTGTTGGTCGCATTGGGACAACTCGTGACAAGCGACACAAGTCATTGAAATCGGTGGTAACAGAGTCGTAGAAGATTGTCAACTACGTATAATTTGACCAGAACCACTAGCGACCCAATTCCATGTAAATTGGCTGCTCATAATTTCGCTGTGGTCGAAGGAAATTGCGAAAATAGCTGTGGTAACAAATGCGATTGGTTTCGGTAAAATGCGACTGAGGCAGCGCAAATGCGACAAAATGAATAGGAGGAGAGTAAATTGATAAACAACCACTGTTTGGAGAAACAGAAGATTATGGTACCAATGATGTATGGAAAACTAATTCATGTCTTGCCCAAAGAAAATTTAAGTGTTGTATGGGGAAAATGGCAAGGATTGGTAAGGTCATGGTTGTAGTATTATTACTTTCTTGTCACCGACTCCAGTGACTTGAGGTGAAACCCATTCAGTGATCCAGCACCCACTCTCTTCTCCTCTTCCCTCCTCAACCTCTCTTGTCGACTCAACTTATTCTTCCCGCCCCAAATTCCACCCCGATTTACCTTCATTCTTCGATCAAACCCATCCAGGTTAGTTTACCTTCCGATTTTGAACTTGTCTATTTTCATTAAGAGGAAGACCCTACACCCGATCTTCCCTGAACGACGTTGGGTTGTGATCGACTTCAGTGATACCACCGCTGACATAGCCCAAGCGCTTCGTAGACTCACACACTCTCTCCCTCAACCACCACGGCAACCTCGACCATCGACATCGCCAATCTTCTTCCATTTTACTTTCGGATTACTCATACGGGTGCGACTCTATATGAAAACGTTGAATCTGCGATAGGTGTGTCTTTAATCCTCTCCCATCCTCTTCCGGGAGATCAGGTAGTAGCAGAAACTCCCCCAAGTCTGCAAGCCATCGGGATTCAACAAGGAAGGATGAAGCATCTCATATCCATCTAAATATCCTCTGAGCCTTCCCTCGGGCCCATTCAGACCTCTTCCTGCTAGATTCGGCTAACTTGTCGTGGTGGTTGTCGCCTAGGTTTTGAACGGTTTTTTTTTCCCTCGTCAGTCGCTCTCGGCTGTTGCGACTTGGGGTGCCCTCGTCCCATCCTCAACCCTTCCATATCTATCACTCCAGTAGAATAATCGCGGGTGATCCATCTATCAACCAATCCCCTCTGGTCTTCTTGTTGTGGTAGGTTTGGATGGATTTTCCCCTTTACCCTCCCTCCCTCCTGGCCGCTCTCTGCCTCTTTGCCTC
>MBFL02000536.1:0-18297 GCA_001696595.2 Aspergillus hancockii
GAAGGCGAGGACGGGGTCGATGAGGGTGGCGGCGCTCAGACTTCATAGACTGCAGTAATCGATAGAGTCAAGATGGAGATGTATCATGTTGAAGATCTGCGGTCATCTCGATGGGGAAGTCAGTGGATATGATTAGGGCTCCCGACAATTGACGTCCAAGCTATGTATGTACCTATACCTAGAGAGAGAGAGGAATCAATAGTATCATTTTTATTATTATTTTCTTAGAAAACTCCAATTAATTAATAAATGCTTCGATTCTATCATATTTTTTTAATTTTCTCTGATTTTCTAGCCCCTACCTACCTTATTGCATCCAGTATGTACGACACCCAATATAGAACCGTAGAGTGATTGTTTTAGGGCAAGATGGAACCTTCTCTCTCGAAGAGACTACCAAGAGTACATGTGTGTATCTGCAGCCCACTTCCTCCCTTCCGGTCTCCATCCGTCTCCATGAGGCCGCGGGGAAGTAGTCTCAAGATTCCGGCAAAGTTCAACAATCCCATTTAGTGTCCTTTTTAGGGGGAGACTCGTCGGAATTTCTATCACAAAATGGGTAGACGCGAGGCAGAGACGATCGGCGAATCAACGTGCTTTGATCGCGAGGCGCATCATATACCCAGAAAACGATCCAGAGCCCTTGATTTGTCACCGATGCAATGGTTTGAATTCGATCTACACTAGCCATAGAAGGTAAATGTATCGAATCCCCTTGCATCGAGGTCTTTCAATAGTTCATCTAAACCAATGGACGTCAACCATGCGGTGGTGTCCTCTCGCTAGGTTACTTAGTATAGATTCATATCTTCTTCCGTTTGGGGGATTTTAGCCATGATGACTAAGTAAAAATAGTGCCCATGGTGTCTGCAGACAAGCGCAGGCATTGTGGCTGTTACGGAAACGCTTCCGGCGCTTATCCGATGGATGTCCAACATCGCCCACAGGCTCTCGGAGAATAGGCTAGTGACTTCAGGGCCACAAAGCGTGGCCCAAACCACCTATTCCAGATCGTGAAGAATCATCCACACGAAACTCAAATTGCATCAGACACCCGCATCTGCAGCCACGATGAGAAACATTTTGTTCCTCTGGTGTGGGCTCGATCGCTTAGGCTACGGAGTACTCCATTCTCGACGTATGATGTATGTAAATGCATCTTTGCAGCAGACTCCATCCACCTCCCCGTCTGGTGTGCCACACAGCTAGGGAGGTAAAATATTCGAAGAATGGACAAAAGTACCAATAAAGGGCTATGATGAACCATAATAAGACTTAGTGAACCATACATTAACATCCGACGCACAGGCGGACGCAGGTTCCCCGAGGTAAATCCTGCCTCCGCAGGAGGTGCTCAAAGTCTGATAATACGAAGCAAGGGCTCTAGACCAGGCGAGAAAATCTTCCCCAAATCAAGAGGAGCCTGAGACACTCTCTGCGAGGAGTTGGTGTCTACCAGAGCTTAGTTGGTTAACGCGACCACACAGTTCGATACCCAAAATCGTCGCCATCGTGTCATAATCGCCATCCTCAGCGAGTACAACCGAACTGGGCCGAGACGCTACTTCCTAGCTTCCATATAGAAGGGGGTCAAAACACACAAAGTTTCTGATCGCCACAACCCCGAGATGGGCCCATACATTTGGGTCACAGGGAAATCCCAGTGACCAGGATTTGACGGCTGCCAGACCCAACGATTATTAGTTCTGGACTCTTCTTTCTCTGTTTGGTTAAGTCCGTGCTTAAGGCTGTCACCTGCTACTGAACGTATTGATTTGGAATACTCTTGATGACGTCTCCAACGGAGAAGTGATATTCAAATCGCTCGGAGAGGTTCACTAGACCCAATGATCCGGTCAAGTGGAGAATATCCATCAAGATCGCAATGCAGAGAATATTAGCCATGCCACGGACATGCCGGTAACATACACTCTGATTCGGTGGCTTGCTTATCCGTTCATCCTCATCACTATTACGGGGTACTACTTCGGTGGAGGCGAAGGTCTGGGGACAGCCCAAATATGGCATATGGGGATAACGCCAAACAGTACAAACAAGCGTAACAGCAGAATGATGTGTGGGCTGTTGTTGACCCCGTTGGGGTGGTTAGTGGCGGTCTCATGGAAGGCGGATAAGATCTGTCATATTAGAGGTCCCAGGGATCTACGGATAGGTATGAAGAATCGAATCCAGTGGATCTCATGCATCTACCAAGTGTTCTCTCAGCTAGCCCCACGTTTTGTCCTCGCCCATCCCTTGAAAGCCATGATGTTTTGTGTACCCAAAGGTTACATTCGGCCCTGGCCTTTGCCGGATTACATTTCCCCTAGACACAGCTGTCCCCGTTTCCAAATTCGCACCCCGTTTTCCCGTTACGGTGGTGGATGATTCGTTTCCTTGCCCAATTAGGGGATTTCTACAACAAGACTGACTCTAGACGTTAGTGGCCAAACAATGAAGGCTTTAATTAAGCACCAGCATAAGCGAAGTTAAGGACTGGGGAAGGCGCCCCGGTCTCCATAGTTGGATGAGTTGGCAGCATGGAGTCAATTCATCTACCTATCCATTTCTCGAAGAACAACCGAAAAGGGTCAGATCCATGAAGAGCAGCATCCCATGAACCCCTGTTTGAATCATCAAACTCAAGCTCGCACGCACTCGTATCCAGGCACGAACTCTTTTCGAAACTCAAAGATACACATACGTATGTATGTATGTATATATCTACATAATACATGTACCTTTGGCAGAAAATTTACATCCGCGAGCCTACTATAGCCAGTCATGTGTGCCTACATTGAACCTTCACGATCCCACAGAAAATATCCGAATCGACTGGGACTTTACCAATTTTCTGTTATATTCTCCGATATAGTGTGGTCTGGAACCGTCGATGGGCTATGATCCCCCTCCCATAGTTAGGCTTTTATTGGTGACCTAGACTGAGTGGTGAAGAGACGAGAGGAGGTGGAAACCTTAATTATCCATTCGCCAGTTGCAAGGGCTTCCCTTCCCTTGGGTGTTTTCCCGGATCTCATCCACACCAACGGGTCTGAATATTAACTCGCACTTCTAGGTGCAACTGGAGCTTATCACCTCCCAAGATTCAATCCTTGTTACCCTATGTGGGTGAACATGGTTGAGCTATTTCGTTGGTGCTGTTACACGGCAGGCTACTATACTGAGGGGTCAGTGCTATAGCACCAACCACGAACATACCGGTCAATCCAAAACATATACACTTACCATATTTTCATATATTTGCCACTTGAAAAAGAGGGGGATAAGGAACAGGCTAGGAATAGTAAGTCATACCTAAACAAATGTCAAAACAAAAAGCCTCAACGGGGACCTCAATCGCCACGGTATGTACCAGAACAATCTCAAACAATATGATACATCATATTTGCCCAGAAACCCTACTCAACTCAACGCGCCAATGCACCCACAAAATGACTACCTGTCGACCACACAGGGTCTCAGCGCTACTACCGGTTTCAAAACGCACACACATAACGACCTGCATCAATACTACATGCATACAACTGCTACCCCTAACCAGGGCTAACCCTGTGTACAGACGGCAATGAGCAAGCATAATGTATCGAATATCTACGCCCCCGAGGCATTCATTCGCTAGGAGGTGGCCACGAAGACATCTAAGGCTAGACGATATTTTCTAACTTAGTCAACTCGTGCTGGTGTTTCAAGTTGTGTCTCTTTTCTCAATAATTCATCGCCGCCTACGTAGTATTATTAGTATACCTACATACACTCGACCTTCCCTGTCTCCGTGCATACAATGGCTTTCTTTTTCCTTCTCTCATAATATCTCTTATTATTACGCACTGACATATGGAGTAGGCAGAGGTCTACATACATCCACTTCTGCAAGGATCTACTTCCTCCTGCTAAACCGCGCGCAGACATCAAGGTAGTAGTAGGTAGGACCCTTCGCATACCCATAGCAAGGCATCCATGGGTCAATATTAACTAAACACTGTCGCCACTGGGATATACGAGGTCGAGGCTTTCCATCCTTCCATCCTCCCAATCTACCAAGGACACTAAGGCCAACCTACTCACCCTCTAACTATGCACAATACACACAATGCAATATCAGCCAGCCAACCATCCCTCCACCGTACAAATTGCACATGCACAGGTCGCCCAAAGAACCAAATTAATCTATTCAGTGGAGACGAGAAAGGACGTACCTTACCTAACCCAGGTAAAGTCGAGTGACGTGGTTAGCCCTAATAAAATAGAGCCTAAGGCATCCACCCGCCCACTTACGGGGCAAAGGGAAGTATCAAGTATCGCATTGCTGCAAGGCATACCATTTTTATCTATCATATCAAGCCCACCCATTCCAAATAGGAACCAAAAGATCCAGTTCCAACTTTTTTTTGTTTTGGTTTTTCTTTTCCCCCTCTTTTCCTTGGGCCAACTAACCTAACCGCCATGCCCTCGATTCATCACGTAGATCAATGGGTTCTTCTTTTCCTATAAAGGGCCAGGGAAAAAAAAACCCCGTCGAACCTCGTAGTCCCAAAATTAAGACCGTCCATCAACCATCTATAAACGATAGCCGGCATGAGGAACCTAATAGATCGCCTAAACAAAGTAGTCCAGCCTGTCTCCTACTCATAAATGCAAAAGACAAAAACCACCCCCATGCTTCCAACCATGGAATGTTAACACGCAATGCAAATCCCTACATAAACAGTCTAGCTCTCGAGTACCCCGTAGTCCAGTTTCCCAAACCGTCCACGCCAGATCTACCTATCCATCGTCCACAAAAGTACCAAGCCTATACCCACACCAAGGAAAACAAGAAGGAGGGAGGAGAGAAGGTAGGGAACGGGATCGGGTTCCAATCCACTCACATGGTGCAATAAAACTTAGGGATTTTGGGACTTTGTTCCGCCCACAAAAACAAACACAATTAGTATGCACGAGACGCCAGTCTCTATCGGTTTCGAGAGTAATAATTACTCGAACTATCTATAACATGACCATTGAGCTCCATTAGCACGGGTCTACTTCTGACGGTTTATTTTTCTGTACTCTTCCCCACATTTTAGAACTAGGATTAATTTAGTATGTAGTACAAAGGTAGGTGAAACGCATATAGATCTGTCAATTTGACTATATTGAATCGGCGGGTGTTGTTGATCAAGGTAGCTTTTCTTCAAGAGGCATCTCACTCCCTATTTTCTCTTGTCTCAGTTGAGAAGATATCGCGATATCCAGTATGGAGAGACAGGGTGTGTCTTTGCTTTCTTTACCAATATTTGTCAGAAAAGAAACCTTAACTTGGCAGCAGCTATGAAGGCAGAGAGGGAGGAGGGGGGGTTGACACATTCTAAGGGCATCCATCATACGAAATGACTCGTCAATTTGCTATCGCTTCCGATAGAATTTTTCCAGAACTAACTCATGTACTGCACTATGTACGGGGCACATACCCTCCATGGGCCGCTCTGTACTAAATTGAACGCTCATGGAGATAAGGCATCTACGATTGAGATTGATTTCGGCTGAATGTGTCATACATGATCTAGTAATTGGTTTAGAATGAAGCCTCAATTGCGTTACGACATAGGCATCAGTGGCAAGAGGGCATACTAGTACTAGTCTCAACGACGGCTGCAATGGGGATAATTAACAAATTGAATCTATTTGACCCTGAACAACCGGGATTGCCAGATTGCAGGCTTATGTTGGAAGAGAACCCAGCCTACGAACAAAGCCTGATCACGCACTTATGATGTCTACAAACGAGTGACAAGAAGGTACCGAAAATTATAACAAGTACTTGAGCTGAAAAGGAACGCTATGAAGACAAAACAGACTCTAAGGCGCCTGTCCTCGACCAAGCAGTGGCCTCCACAACGCTACTGTGATCAAGATCAAGCCCTTTTAGTAGCTTGCCTCGAGACCGGCACTAGACATATTAACCACCAATTGCAATTTCATACAAAGTGCGACAAAATCGGACCGTCCGTTGGAGTACTGAAAACCACTCCGACGACCAAACCATAATGCGAGTTTGCTTAAACGAGATTCAATTATAGTCATAAAAACAAAGCAAAGGAATCAAAATACACCTTGCTTATTAAAGCAACTCTACACGGCAGTAAGCGGAGCTTGGTAAAGGAAAAATAACAAAGTACAAAACGGTGCGGTGTCTAAGCGCTCTCTACAGAGCATACTGAACCAGGGCACCGAAAATAGCAGCCAAACCCATGGCAGGCATGGCAGTGACGTCCATAGCAGAAGCAGCGCCGGTAGAGGTGGCGGAGGCACTGCCAGAGGAGGTACCAGAGGCAGAGCCAGACTTGCCATCCCGGGTGGTGGGGTCAGACTTGCGCGCGTCGCAGGTCTTCTGGCCCTTGATGACGCCGTCAGACTTGAGCTTGTCGAATGGATCGCAGGTGATGTTGCCGGTGGTCTGCATGTTGAAGTCACCCTTAACGCTCTTGAGGGAGTCAAGGTGGGCCCTGGAAGACAGTGTTAAATGGGTGGTGTAATATGACATTGGGAAAAACGACCGACTTACTCGTTGAATTCACCGCTGAAATCAATAGCACCAGAGACGGTCTCCAGCTTGGGGAAGTCAATGCTGCCGAGCTTGTCGTTGCGAGCAATCTGGAAGCCGCCGTTGACGGTCTTGAGCACAGGCATGCTAATGTTGCTAAGCTTGCTGTTGTCATTGAAGATCAAGTCACTGGTCTCGGTAAGGTTGGGGGCGCTGAACGAGGTGAACTTGTTACCCCAGAAGCCGAGCTGACCCTTAAGCTTCTCCAAGGATGGGAGAGAAACCGAGCTGACGTTGCGGAAAGTCATGTTCTGACCAGTACCGAGGTTGGGAAACTCGACTTCGAGGCTATCCATGTTACCAGCGAAGTTGATAAGGGCAGTAGCGTTCTTCAGGTTGTTAACGTTGACGGTCTTCAGGTTGGTGTTCTCGGTAATATCGAAACCACCAACGGTATCCAGCGAAATTCCGTTGAGGCTGCTGAGACCAGTGTTGGTAATCGCAACACTACCGGCCTCCGTAACGCCCTGGGTGAAGTCCAAGCTCTGCAGGTTGGGGAGAGCAGTGAACTCGATCGAGCCGACCTTTTTGAGCGAGCCGAAGCTGAGGGTAGTGAGAGTGGTGAGGCCATTCAGCTTGAAGGAATCGCCAATGGTGGTCAAGCTCGAAGCAGTCCAGGAGGTCATGTTGGAAGCACCATCGCAGCTCAGGCCACCGGAGATTTCCTTGACACCGTTAAGGTTGAGGTCGCCGGTGTACGTACCCGAGACCTGGACATCACCCTTGAGGGTCTTGCAGGAGGCGTAGCCGTCGGCATCGCTCTGGTTCTCGATCTTGATTGTATCTCCAGAGCCGCACTCTATCCAGGGTCAGTCGATTGTTTTCGGTATTGCTTCTTTGCGCCATCGATTACTCACTATCAGCAGCAAAGGCGGCCTGGGCAGCAGCCAGGACGGGGAGGGCGTATTTGATAAACATTTTGATGAATGAATCCACGCTTATTCTAGTTATCGGGTGTTAGTCAGTCCGACCTTGTTGACACTCCTCTGATGGAGCGAGAAACGGGTGATTGAGGTGGAGATGGTCCCAAGTATTGGTGAAGACAAAAAGAACAATGTTCCAGGTCTGTCTAGGATACATGAATAAGATAAATGATGAATCGTATTCACTTACCAATGATCCGTTTATGGATAGGCGAGAATTGGCCCGTGTAAGTCAATATAGTCGCAAAGTAGCGAAACGGTGAAAGAGGATTGGATTGAAAGATAAATAAACGAGTGGACGAAAAAGAGAGCTTCAACGAAAGGGAAGCTATTCGATGGCTTGTTCCTAGAAAGGAAGTGCACAATCTGGGCAGGCACGTCTTGACACAGCAGAAATGAAGGGAAAGGAGAGGAAGAGACGGAAAGAAGGAAGGACTGGATGGCAAAAAGAAAAAGCGTCAGAAGAGGGAAAGAAAGAATTGGCTTGGACTGGGCTAGTTCCAGGAGCACAAGAAGAAAGGAGTTGTGGCCCGAGAAAAGGTGGACCTGAGACCCGGGGGGGTCCCTCCTTGCTACGACATTACTGAGATTACTAGTACTGTATTACCACTGTAACGCTTTGATTTATTTTTTTTTAATTATTCTAATATTTATTTTTATGTTCATGTTTTAAACAACTATTTATTTATATATTCATTATTACTCTTTTTCTTCAACAGGAAGTGGAAAATATTATTCCCGGTGCATTTCACCGAGAAAAATGAATCCTGTTTTCCTTCTTGACCAGGAATGAAGCCCGCTTGTTCCTAGTTTCTCCCCCCTATCGTGTCACACACCTTTCCAATAAGCAAGGTTCAATTCCAACCCTGATTCGTCCCCAAGCTCTCCCCCATCCCATGGACAATCCATACCAAACATTGATTGCCCCACCACTTGGTGTTGAATAGTACATACTCATTAAAACAATGGAACTGGTACTCATAGATCGAACTTCCGAAGTACTCCTATAAACTTCCATTTAAGATGATTTGCCGGACTACTAATTCCATATGTACTACCCAGTAATGCAACCTAGATACTCCCTAAGGTATTCTTGTAATGAAGATTATGTAATTTGTACAACTACCAACAAAATAGGCTAGGTATGTAGGTATGTACATATAGGTACTGTTTCAAAACAAGGGGGAAAAAAGAAAAGGAAAAATTCTGACTTGATAGTGGAGTTGTTAGAGATAATTTTGTACCTGATCAACCAAATTGATCAATTCGAATGGGGACAACCTTCAACTTTCGAGATCATCGCGGATATTGTTTTATGACCATAATACATACAGAGAATGTATACACCAATCCTCTACCGAAGTACGATGTATATTGGCGCTAGGAGGGGCCAGACTCTAGAAGATTACTTGGATATCATGGATTTGCAAGCATTATTTATTAGCTACGGTAGGCACCATACAGCATTAGTACGGGCCTTAGGACTAAGATAATACCTAAAACTTGATCACCCCATTCCAAACCGAAACTATCTGCTACTGCCGACCTAGTCCATACCATATTTAGGAGCAGATGTTTTTCTTTCATTTCCGTCAGGGTATCTAGAATGTTATTAACGGTCGAGGGAAATACTTCACGGGCGATAAATCATACTTCAAGCCTGCCGTAGCCGATCTGAATTTGCTGAAATCTAGTGGGACCCGCTCTCCTCTCCCATATCTGGTTTGGTTGCGGGCAATGAAATCATGGAATCTTGTCGCCTGGTCGCCGACTAGTTCTAGCCGCTTTGTGACATGCGCCGTAGGCATTTTGCCCAAATGATGTTGCTGTCCTCATTCCCCATACTAGTTGACATTATTTAGTCTTTCATTCTCTGTAAAACCATACGGTTGTCATGTATGCTCTACTTGATCTATTCGTAAAACTTAATGGATTTAATATTCCATGGTTCTCTTTTTCTTTCTCTGTTTTGGACACACTTATCCTAGAACCACGGATGAAGAGGGTAAACATCAAATAATGGAATAGTTGCCAATGGGTGATAATAATAGGTTTGAAAGTGGCAAAACCAGCGCGGGAACACCCAATGGGTATCCTATTCACGTGTTCAAAGTTACGGCTACGGCTGAAACTTCCGTACTGTACTAAGCTCTGGTCCACCCGAGCTAGTGTTAATCGAGCTAGCCGGACCCATCCCAAGCTCCTGTAATTGCGATCTTACAACATAACGGGGCCAAAGGACTCAGATATCTGCACAAATCATTGTGGGTAGTCCGCTACTAGCCTACTCAAAATAAGTGTACATAAGGACTGGTGTGGCGAATCTTCATATCGATATCATTAGCCTTACTGTACAGGGAAAAAGTGAGACCTTGGATGAAAATTTCCGTATGAAAATAGAACAGCTTCTTCTATACATTCTCGGCAGTATAGAGTACCTAGCTTAAAAGCCATTGTAAGCTATGTTTCAGCTGGTAACAATAGATGTCCTGAAAAATTTTTGATAGTATAGTACACAGAGAGAGATCGACGCTTCTCCCCTTTATGTTAGCCAACCTTTAAACAAAGAGTGAACGCTGATTGCTTGCTTCATTCTTCTTTTGCGATCAGTTTAGGGTTCTCACTTATCACCCCACCATCGGCCACGGCCCATTGAACTCCACAGCTAACCGCCACAATAATTGATTTTCGGGACAACAGACTCCTTAAAGAATGAGTTTCGATCTTGTAGTATACTCTATAGATACCATATGTTTGACATTGCTACAAGGAGCACCCTGAAAACCATAAACACGATATTGTACCCTATGCGAAGTCTAAAATGACTTTAGAGGATGGCTGTGCGCGTAGCGTTTACATTCCAACTTGTGGCGTTTCCACTCGCCGTTTTATTTGCTCAGATTGACCACACAGAAATCGTTCTGATCCCGTGTGCTTGGCTTGTTACACCTTAAATGTGTGCCAAATTAGGGTCCATGTTAGATAAGCCTGCGAGGTTTGTTGCCCGAAGTTCAATGAATCCAACCTAGGGATTGCTTACAATGAATTACATTGTCTATCATGTCAATTCCAAATTTAAGTACACATCATAAATGTAAACCACCCGACAACAAGAGAAAAGTGACAAGAGAACCAAAACATACTAGAAAATACATTCTCGCGGAGCATGACCATCATGTAATCTAGTCGTATATGGCATTGTTTTTAATCCAAGTGCCTTATTCCTATAAGCTTTTCTACCTATATCGCCCGGATAGATACCTTGTACTATAGATGGAGTGATCAGATAGTGCTATTCTGCTCTACCTGTCCTATTTTTGATTTGGCTACTACAGTCATTAATTCAGGGCAAGAGCTTTATTGATACCTGTATCATCCGGCCTTGATAGACCTCTTGAAAACAACAGCCAAAAGGTTCTCCAAACAGCTACGAAGACAATCTATCCCCGTCACTAAATTCATCGAGCAATACTTTATCATGCTGAGCTAGAACATCTCATTATCAACACCGTGCTTTTCGGATATTTGCTTGAAGTCGAGGCCAAAGACCTAGAAGAAAGTTCACGATTCACAACCCAGTACATGGATGATTCCCAATGACAAGATAAAGCATCGATGATCAGAAAGGAACAGCAAGTATCTTCTACTCTGCTTTTTGTCGATTCAGTGGATACTTCTAGGACAAAATGCTTGCTGCATCGTCATGGGTGTTCAGACAACATTGGGGCTATGGTGTGAACTTTTCTTTGCACAATCACTGATGAAAACTTTATTATCTAGAATTGCAGTGGCAGATTCTAGAATTTCTATATCCGGTAGACAAGCCACACCTCTGTATTCTGGCCAAGTAAGACTTCCTAGGTCCCTTGGCACTTCCATACAGACCTATAGCATATTACTATAAACTGTCATGTGGTTCCTGCGTAGGATTAGGGCATCAGTGGCAGAATGTTCTAGTCCTAATTTCCTATTGGTACTGAGATACAAGTCTCAGTGAGTTACTCGTATCCTTTACTTCTGCCTCTGGTCCGAATCCTTCGACCGTCTATTTAATTGCTTAGCAGGGCGATCCCGCGTCATAGAAGCCCATGCCTTGATGCCCTGAATGTGTCAGGATTAAAGTACAAACCGCTTCCAGTGCTTCCTTCACATCAACCGATCCTCGTTACTATAGACTACTTATAGGTGGTACTTCAAGGCTTTGGTTCTCAATTACCTGCATGCCACAGGTGAATTGGGTGGCTCTTCACAAAACAGTGTATGCAGGTGTTAGGGCTATACAACTTCCGGTAACTCCCCGTCGCCAAAGCGCGCCTTTATCTTGAAATGAAAGGTTTGGAGGTTTCAATAATTGGCAGAAATATCACTCCCTTCATCCGTCAATTTATTGAACACTTCGTCTGCTTGTTTGTTTGGCTGCTGCCATTGGAAATGCATCGTATAACTATAAAACCCCTTGTCACGCTTTGTAATACGCCAATACCTCTCAAGATCAATCTTACCGACCACCACGTTTACCTGGACGCCACTTGGACGGGTGGCTAACCAATTAGTACCTATGCCTAATAAGGGTTAATACGTACTACATATCCCTACTCTCATCGATCGAGTGCATACTACGAGTGCTGGGGGGAGAAGAAAAAAAACTTGGTGTAAAGGGGTATATGAATAACCAGTACTACGTATATACCACAATTGTAGAAATGCATAACGCACTATTTAGATAGACTCCAATGGAACTTTGGTCAGGTCATTAGACAAAGGTGCCAGTGCTACCATAATCAATAGGCATACGCAGCTCCTCCCCTTCCGTCATATTAGTCCTACTACGTAATAAAGCAGAACCCTGTCTCCTTGGCGCCACTTGGCATAAGCTTTTCAAGCAACTCAGCGCTGATGTATGCCGTTATCGTCACGTTGGACCCTACCGTTTCCTATTGGTTATTGAAGATGATAGGATGGAATCAAGTTAACTGACAAGGTCCCACTTACTTATTTACCCTAATTATGGATTCTGCTAGGGCGCTTTTCTTCCCTGGTACGGTTATTTTGTAGCGGCTGCTATATCTAAGAAGCTATCCAACCAACAGGTTTTCCGCATTCAATTTTGCACTAGATTACTTGGTGGTGTTGATAATCCCGCGACGGCTTCGTTCGCCCAAAAATTAACATAAGAGGTGATGCAAGCACATTCTCCTGCTTGATTTAGTGTTCCTTGAATCTGTGTGTGAGTTTATCATATAATTCAGAGGAAAATAAAAAGAAGTGGGTATTGGAATATTTCGTGAAGTGTTTTCTCTTGTTGCCTGCTAAATATAAACCGGGACTACTAGTGCGAAAGTAGTAGAGAGTATACTTAGTACTTATGATAATTGTATGATGCACATCTGTGCATCTGTGGATTATGGATTGAACCGGGTATTATACAGAAAGACTCGAAACTTCTGGGTTTTGTATTGAGAGTCTAGGGCATGACTGTTTAAGGGTAGGTTGCAGTACGATGAACGGCTTATATGTTATGTACTTATAACGTATTATTGAATATATATATATGCGCCCGTGAACCAAGGTAGAAGTAGACTAGTAATCTACAAGTAATAGAATGATCAGTGTTGCAAAAAGTTCATGAATTCGCAAATATATAGCATCCAAGTACGTACCCCATAAAGGATATTCGAACTAGGCTAAAGTTATTGTATCTTTATAGATCCCAAGTATGCTTTTACTGTGGAAATAATCGTTGCAAATTAATATTGGGATAGAACCAGGTTGACCCACATCTAGAGAACACAGGAGACTCCAATCGTGTACTTATTGCTTTAAGGTTGGTCCTTCCCATTTCTTTTGATTTTTGATCTCATATTAGTAGGCACACATAATGTGAAGCTACCGCAGCCTAGGTATTACCGTCGGTACACGAGACTCGTGACATTGATGACATATCCCGAGCTCTCAGCCCAACCTCCACTAATCAGTAACCACAGCTCCAAGTCCAGAAGACCATTGAGCCACTTGCATCATACATATAGAAACCGTATATTGTTATTTGATCGAGCAGTATATACACAATTATACAATGGCCCTTCGGCGCTCCGCCCGTTTAAGCGCAGTGACAAATAGCGTTCCGTCACTTCAACCAAGCATCGAAGCAAAGAAGACCAGCAGAGCTCAACAAAGCAACGGTATCACCAAAGCACGAAAGCCACCCACGAAAGGGAAAAAAGCTTTGAATTCGGATCTAGAAAGGACTCTCGCCAATACTCCCCTGATCAAAACGCCAACAGCTGATAATCCGGCCAAACAAGAGCCCGGTAACATCTTCGATCCTTTACCCACTGATCGTAGTGTTAGCAGGCTGCACTCCACGCCCCCTCCTCTCGACCGCCCTGTTGAACCCCACACAACAAACGCGACTCTCCTGACTCCCCACGGCTCCTCTTTGGTTGCTTACCCGCCCGGGACTGAGGATGCCTCGCCCAGCAAGGTAGGCCGGCCGCGCCCAACAGCGACGACTGGAACGCTCCTCGAAAAAGCTATCGCACACTTGATATCTACAGATTCCCGACTGGAACCGGTTATAAAACAACACCCATGTCCGCTCTTCTCGCCAGAGGGATTAGCAGAGGAGGTTGATCCGTTTCGAAGTCTTGTCAGCAGCATCATAGGACAGCAGGTATCAGGGGCGGCGGCGAAGTCAATCCGGGATAAATTCGTGGCTCTGTTCAACAGCAGTGATGACGCAAATGGTACTCTGGAGGCGAAACGGTTTCCGACCCCTGAAGAGATAATCCAACGTGATATTGCAACGTTGCGCACTGCAGGTCTTTCTCAACGGAAAGCCGAGTATATTCTGGGGTTATCCGAGAAGTTTGCGAGTGGGGAATTGAGCGCCCGCATGCTGTTAAATGCTAGCGATGAAGAGCTCCTTGAGAAACTGACAGCTGTTCGGGGCTTGGGCAAATGGTCTGTGGAAATGTTTGCTTGCTTCGCACTGAAGCGAATAGACGTTTTCTCTACCGGTGATCTGGGTGTACAGTGAGTTATTGCGCCTTACACCATCCGGAGATCTTTGGCGGTCCTTTTAACAACGACTGACTTTGAAGCAGAAGAGGATGTGCGGCTTTTATAGGAAAAGATGTGAGTAAATTAAAGGCAAAAGGGGGTGGTAAGTTCAAGTACATGGCAGAGAAAGACATGCTAGAGCTGGCTGCAAAATTTTCTCCGTATAGGTATGTTGGCTGCATCCCAAACGTCGGCTTTAGAGAATGCTGTTCTCATATCACCTTAATAGAAGTCTATTTATGTGGTATATGTGGCGGGTAGAGGATGTGGATGTCGCGGTGTTGACTACCTAAAGAGAAGAGTAAGACTACAATGTTGTTGGTTTTCTGCCTAACGAGTTGTACCACGAATTCTTTACCGTTAGTATTTTGTCTAAGAAGGGACTTGCTGTTAGATAACCAATGGCACCGAGGCCATTGTGATTTCCATTTAAGTAAGCGATCGTAATCATCAGGCTAGGTGCTTATGAGGTCCAATCCGGTTGGTGTATCCATGGCCTTCGGCACAACGACTGAGGGGAGTTCCTGCCACTGCTATTACCGATCGAATAGCCAGCGTGCATAAGATATATCAATCAACAGAATGGCGACAAATGGATTTGTACAATATCAGTACACATAATTGAACGACGTATCAAAACCAATTAATCCAGCCAATGCTTATCGCGATGAAGCACTGGATCCGAACCGAAACACAAGCCCGCCTTCATCTATAGCCCGCTTTTCTATCACCATGGCGCGGTATTGTATTCTCTTGCTCGACAGAACTGGTGACAGGCTGTTTACCGGCGCTTGACAACGAGGGAGTCGAGGTCCGCACGTTCCTTTTGCTCCTTCTCGATTTCGCGGATGATGGGACTCAAGTATTCGACATCCTATCGATAGTAATTAGTAAACTGTTGCTCAATTGTCCCTTGAATAACCTCTGATGGCCTGTTTCTGGACTCGCATGGGTTATATGTATGATATAGATCGGTTGACAAATCCGCTTCACGGGATTGGCCGACGGGCGATGCGGAGAATGGGAAGGTCTATGGGCAAGTAAAAAGCTTGAGACTCAACTAACCTCCTCAGGCTTGGTCTGCTCAGCAGCGGGAAGGAGAGTGTGCGAAACAGAGCACTGTTTAAGAAAAATAATTAGACCGCTGCCTGGGTAGGAATCGTAGCTAGTAGAGACAAACCTGGAATGCCCTGCGGATACGGAAAACACGGTCATAAGCCTCCTTGGCAGGAAGACGCTTGATGGCCTTCTGGACAGTCTCGCTCTCCTCGGGGATCAGGTCATCGAACCTGTCACTGTTAGCTCAACTGCGTCGAATGGCGAGCTATGAAAACTGTTCTCTGGACCAGCGGAGACCCCGACGTGAAGCGGAAAGGCAACAAGCAATATTGAAGAGCCGATCAAGGTCTCTCACTTAAAATATCGACTCCATCCTCCGCTTGCATTGGAACATTGAGGGCAGGGAGGCCTACCTCAACCCGAGTCTTCTGTAGCCGGAGGCGTCGGTGTACCAATTGGCAATTGGCATCATCCAGCGCTTGAGCCATGGGCGCTTGACGATGTAGTTAGCGAGAGAAGGAGCGGACATGATGAATGATCCCAAATGGAAGAAACCTGGGGTCAATTGGTGTGGTGCGGAGAGGAAGGGGTTCGTGAGATGTCAGACAAGCTGAACGAGAGTTGGCCCGACGTTGGAGATTGTGCAAAACGGAGAGGTTCGGCGGGTGACTTTCCCAAAAACATCCGACAATTCCTGCCCGAGGCACCAACGCCAAACCTTGACGATTCCGACCGGGCCACACGTGACCCATTTTCGGCTTGCCTCAGACTGCATAGCGCTTGGGACCGGGGTGAACTCACTAGTAATACTCCACCTGACCGACTGAAACACGTTCCTTTGATTCATCTCTCTCATCAATCTCCGTACTGCTCCATCCTCGCCGTCGCTTCCGAAGATTACCGTTGATCCGTTTTCTCCTCGACCTGCGACTCTATCCGCTGTTTCTGTTCCTTGTTAATTGGTTATGGGGCTCATCAACCGTTAAATTCTTCTGTCGTCCTGTGGGGGAGCTGAGTTTCTTCAAGACCCCGCCCGTCTATGCGGCACGTTCAATTATAAGGTGGTTTTCTCAGCATCGGCTCGCTTCTCATCTCCCTTTCAATCCATTGGACCAGACGCTGTTCTCCCCTCGCGCGCTACAAACGACGGGATACGTTCCACTTTGCAAGACAAGCAAACATATTGGGTTCCGGAGCGAGCACCGCTATGCTCGGGTCCGGGAACCCTCGTGACATTTAAGACGGAAAGGTAGACTGCTCGAGCGCTGGCTAGAAGGATGTTTTCAGAAGGACACGGTACTTCGGCGACTGCCAGCGGCAATCAAGAGCAGCAGGTTACACATTCAGACCCTCCACCGCCCACCCTAAATACGTCATCCGCTACAGGCCCGCCGAGCACAACGTTTCTCACTCGCCTCGAATTATTCTCTACCCGTGTACCGGATCTCTATATTGCTCCTTTTTGTGGGGCTAGTGCAGGTGTGGCGTCGGGTATCGTGACATGCCCTCTCGATGTGATCAAAACCAAGTTACAAGCCCAGGGAGGCTTTGTCCGGAGAGGGGGGCAGGTAGTTGAGGCTAAGGCGTTATACCGAGGTATGTTAGGTACTGGAAGGGTAATATGGCGCGAAGATGGTATTCGAGGTCTATATCAAGGATTAGGCCCTATGATTTTGGGATACTTGCCTACGTGGGCTGTTTATTTGGCGGTTTATGATAGGTCTCGGGAGTATTATCATGGAGTCACTGGTTTGTTCTTCACAATTGCCCCGCGTATTTCATTTGCTGAGGTTTTGAGCAGATAGTTGGTGGCTTGCAAGAGGTTACGCTTCTATAACAGCTGGCGCTTGCTCCACGATAGTAACTAATCCGATTTGGGTCATCAAGACGCGGCTCATGTCTCAAAGCCTTAGGTCAGATAGCGAAGGTTTTCGTGCCCCATGGCGATACTCCGGCACATGGGATGCGGCTCGCAAGATGTATAAGACCGAAGGCATCCGGTCATTCTATTCCGGGCTCACGCCGGCATTGTTGGGACTGACACACGTTGCCATTCAATTCCCGCTTTATGAATATTTGAAGATGGCATTCACCGGCTACGGGATCGGGGAACATCCTGATAATGGCACTTCTCATTGGGTGGGGATATCGTTGGCGACATTCCTTAGTAAGATATGTGCAAGCACTGTGACCTATCCGCATGAGGTACTACGCACGAGACTTCAAACCCAGCAAAGAACGTCTCCCGTGTCTTCGCCGGAAGAGATTGCATTCCGCGGAGGGTTAGACCACCCAGAGAGCCGCGGTCGACCTCCAGCAGCGGCCTCATCAGATGGCATGCCCAATAGGCCTCGATATACAGGGATCATCCGTACGTGTCAAACTATTTTGAAGGAGGAAGGCTGGCGAGCATTTTATTCAGGAATTGGCACGAACTTATTCCGTGCCGTTCCGGCCGCAATGACTACCATGCTTACGTATGAATATTTACGGAAACTCATTGGTCACCTTCAGCATGAAGGGGCATTGAAGCAGCAGATGGCTGAGGCAGCGGAAGACGCTTCCCGAATATGATAATGGCTGGGCCTCTTCCGTATCCGTGAATCTACGACAACGCAGGCCGTCGTGAATATCAACGCGTCGTTTGTC
>MBFL02000537.1:0-18275 GCA_001696595.2 Aspergillus hancockii
CCTCCATTTCCACTCCCCCTCTCCCCCGCCGCACCAATCGACTCAAAAGTCTGCGTTGAAACATTATTTCCCTCCCGAAACACCCTTGTCACCTCGCCCCCCGTCTGTTCAACAACATACCCCAGCCCCACACACGGCGCATTCTCATGACTATACATAAGCGACTCCCGACTCGACTTGTTACTCTCGGTCATGAAGCAGGGGGCCAAGTCGCGATCGTCGGTGGCACTGCTTCTTGGGTCGATGCGGTGCGAGAAGGCGCTGTAATCGTGGTGTTCGAGTTTGTGGCGTTGCCAACTGAGGCGGATTTTGCGGATTGTGAGAAAGGTTAGGAAGAGGAGGGCGAGGATTGCGAGGGCTGTGAAGGTGTAGGCTGCTGCTAGGGAAGATTTTTCGTAGCTCCAGTGGGGGATTAGGTTGTTGTTGCTTGGTGTTGGTTGGGGAGTGTTTTGTGGCATTTGAGTGGATGGGATGGTAGATTGTGGGTGGTGTGGTGTAATAGACGGTGGCTGCTATAATAATGTGAGGCTTGGATGGGGAGGGAGGGGTTGTCGGTGGATGTTGGGAGACATAGACAGACTATTGACGTTGTGCAGCTGGAGATGGAGGTCATCGCTGCACAGGGAGAAGGTGCAGCTTGAGTTGAGCTTCTTTGCACCTTCCTTTTGCGTTTTGAGTGGTCATGACCTGGAATCTTCATGTACTTGCCGTGGAATGGAGAATATATTTCATATCACCTGCTACTTAGCAGAAGTACTCCCTGTAGACAGACTTAAGTTAGTATCAGCTGAGCCTAGTCCCAAGAAAACAAATCTAACTCTGGCATCCCCCTCCCCCAAAAAGCCAGAACCCCAACCCCAACATCACCATCCACCCAAAAACCTCAATATAAAACCTAGTAAACAAACCCATACTCATGCTATAGATCCCTCCCCGGCCCGGCAGATCCTATCCACCCGAAACCAACCCGACTAACCCCAAACCGGCAAGATATGCGCCTAAGTCGAAAATGACGTCATCATCATCCCATCCCAAAGCAGCAAGTACATAAATCCCTAACTTCCATCCAACTCCAGGTATCTCTCACCCGTACATCACCCTCACTTGACTCTGTCATCTCATGAGAATCATTACTCGATCACTACTCAGATTCACAAGCCATAGAAATCAGAATTCCTTACCCGTACTCAATAAAAGAACCATCCATCCCAGCATGCCTCTCGTCGTGCCAGGAGTCAACAACGTCACGGGCGATAAGAATGAATGGCTGAATAAGTTGGCCGGGAAGAAAATTACGGAGGGGTCGAGTGATGTTACTGTTGGTGTTCCTCCCCCGGCCCTCCCTTCTTTACTTTTGGCTACTGTTGTATTGTGGGGATGTGACCTAATGTGGAGTTGTCTGATCTGTGGTGTAGTCATTTGCGAAGAGGGATTTGCCCGAGTCTCATCGAATTTTGAACCCCGGGGATATGAAAACGATGGACCATAAGCCTGAGCGGTATGTTTTGTTTTGTTTTCTCCTGGATGGGAGGGGGGGATTTGTGGCTGACGGTTTTGGGGTGGTAGATTGAATGTGCATTTGGATCAGAATGGGACTGTTCATGATGTTAGCTTTGGTTGAGGGCGTGATTGGGTGAATTGTTGTATGATGTAGAGTGTCTACGACTGTATGGGTGGGTTTGTCTTAAGAGGTTATAGTTTATGTGTTTTATGAGAGTAATGATGATACAAGAGATGTCAATGGTCCAGTCTAGTCTATTGAGGTAAAATTTTTATCATGTCGAGTATTTCACAACCGGACGGAAGCAAGCTGGTTGTCTACCGGAAACAAGAACTAAGCCTTCCATCTCAGAAGAGTGAAGGAGTGCTTGGGGAACACGTAAGCGCCCTGTCCATCCCAGGTGCTCTCGATGACACCGACTTCTTCCTTGCCCTTCATGTTCGTCGCGGCGACATTATCACCCGTGACAGTGAACACCGAAACCTCTCCCGAAACACCATCGATCTTAGTCTCGATGCCCTTCTCCTCGTGGATGTTGACGACAGCAAGGTTGACGTAGCCATCCTCGCCCAGAGTAGCACTGACGTCCAACCAGGGAGTCTCCTTAACACCACGGACCCACTTGGGGGCGGTCTCGCCCTCGTAGGTTGCACTGGAGAGATGCGCGCTGATGGTCCAGCCCCGCATGTACCGAGAGAACAGGTACAGAGGCCACCAGGTGGTCTGCTTGGTGATACCTTCCTTGGTTGTCATGAGCGGCGAGATGACGTTGACGGTCTGTGCAATGCATGCCATGCCCAAGTCCTTGCTCTTACGGACAAAGACGTTGAGCCAGACAGCCACGGCCAACGCGTCGGAGAGCGTGTAGCTTTCCTCCGCACCCTTGCTGCCCTCGGCGCGGATGGGGTCCCAGACGTTCCATTCATCAAAGCAAATGTTGGGGCGGTGCTGCTCGGGAGGAACGTTGTTTTCGATCCGGGCGAGATCGATTAGGCCAGATGTGATCTCAATAGCACGCTCGGCAGCCAGAGGAGCTGTGACGTTTGGCAAGTGAGATGAGGAGGAGGTGTACAGATGGATACTGTGCATGTCAATGAGGGGTACGGCACTCGTAGACAGGGCCGAGTGGGCGGGAAGCAGGCAGTGCTTCAGGGTATAGTAGTCCCATGATGCTGTGCCGTCCTGTCCACAGAGGATCAAGATCAAGCTGGGATCGAGGAGTTTAAGAGCTGTAAGACTAATCAGTATTCCTTGTCCTTGACCATGGTGAAAGGTCGATTCTTACCCTTTGCCCATTGGAGGGCCTTGTGAGAGTATGCCTCCTTGGTCATTTGCTCCACCTGCCACGGCCCCCATGTCTCATTTCCGAGAGCCCAGTATTTGACCTGCAGGTGATATGTCAGAATAGGCTCAATGGGGATAACGGGGGAGATTATACATTGTATGGCTCCTGACGGCCATTCTTTCGTCGGAGGTTGGCATAGTAAGTGTTTCCAGTGCCATTGCAATACTCGACCCATGCGAGTGCTACAGAACCCGGTTAATGTCCCAAGTCTCGATGAAATTTGGGATTAGAGCAGGCTTACCCTCATCAAGAGTTCCTATAAATGAATAAATCAGTGTCTATTATTTTATGAGAAAGCACATATCACCGTACCTGTTCCAAAGTTCAAGCAGAAGTATGGTTCAGTTCCAAGAACTTCGCACCACTTAAGGAACTCATCGGTTCCGAACTGGTTGGTCTCTGTTCCTAGCCAAGCAAGCTCAGGCCTTTTTCAGCATCATCATAGTCAGCTTCCGCGACGGTAGCACTTATCATATGACCAAGCCAAAGCCCGGCGACACTAACAGGAAGGAGAACAAGGAGTTCTTTGGACTAGTACATACCGTGCAGGACGCTGATCCTTAGGGCCAACGCCATCAATCCAGTGATAGGTTGCCATGAAGTTGCCGCCAGGATAGCGGACCACCGGAATATCGAGAGTCTTCAGAGCCTCGAGGACATCCTTCCGGAAGCCATTCTCATCAGACAGGGGGTTGCCCGGGTCGTAGATGCCACCGTAGATGCATCGACCCATGTGCCTGAAAGTAGGTATGAGCTTAACTATCTTTATTGAAGTACGGAAAAGGGTGGAGAGGATCTAATCTCACTCTGTGAACCCTGCATAGATGTTGGGGTTGATTTTAGAAATGCGCCGGGATGGATGGATGGAAATACTCGTCGCATCCTGGTCGCTAAGCTTCGTAAAAGTAGTCATAATTGCGGCCGTTAACACTCATCAAACCCCAAAGAGGAAATTGTCAAAGGAATTGCTCGAGTGATTGATTGGTAGGAAATTGAGGGAAGATGATGCTAGACTAAGTACTCTTTCAAGTTTCCGTGAAGGGCGCTGCTGGACCGCACGAACTAATTAATGTTGGCTGAACACGCATTGTAGCTATCAGCATGAATTGGGAAAATTCCCTGCGGGGTAGATCCAGACCATGAAGGAAAATTGCGTGAATCATGTGTAGTATGCGAGGGCGATGCTTGGGAAGGGCGCCGTCGTCTTGGCTTTGAAGCCGAGGCAACGCCACGAGATCTTCCATCAATCAGGGCTCGCGATGGCACGAGTGTCTCTTCATCCCGAACGCCACGCCACGACTCCTTCCCACAACCGGTCAAGCGTCTTTGGATTCGCATGGCACTAGACTAGGGCCCTGATTCGCTATGAAAACGGAGCTGTTATATGGGATGGTTTTTCTCCAGGCGTTATTGGTGTTAACTCGGGAAATGTTGACACGAGATGGCGCCAATACCATGTTTTCGGGAAAAGCTCCGGACCTCCACCAGAACAGACAATAGGGCACAATCCCACAGTTTATCACAATGAACTCCGGAGGTTTAGTGCTCGTTGTGGGCATCCGATCCCCAGAAGTTCTTAAAGAGCTGCGGAACCCCATACCCCAGTGGAAATCCCCGCATCTGGTCCACCGGTCTACCCGTTGAGTTCTGTTATCAGGGTATCGTGGGCAGTGAGATTGTTAAAATTGAGATCACCATGCGTCTCTCTCCATCATGGTATCAGGTGAGCATTGGATTGGTGAAGCAACCGCTCTCATCTTTACTGATCGGTTACGTAGTTCCTGGTGGGCGTGTTCGCCTCGCTAGGGTCGTTCCTCTATGGATGTAAGACTCGATCAATCCAAAGCTCATGGACCCTGACTGATATTCATGACTATAGATGATTTGGGTGTGATTGCAGAAGTTATTGCTAGTGAATCGTTTGCGTCCAGATTTGAAGCCAATGACACCCAGACGTAAGTGCTTATGCAGAACGCAGAAGAACCATGGTCTGGATGGCACACTAACAACCTGGTAGCGGATTGGTGGTGTCTATGTTTACGGCAGGTGCCTTCGCTGGCTCAGCACTTGCAGGTCCCAGCGGTGACTGGCTCGGCAGAAGATGGACAATCACAGTCGGTTGCGTGATCTTTTGTCTCGGTGGAGGCCTCCAGACCGGGGCACGAACAGTCGAGTACCTATATAGTGGAAGATTCCTCGCTGGCCTTGGGTAAGCATCGGAAATGCCAACGCGAGGGACTGATCCTAATTATTGCACAGTGTCGGTTTCCTCACCATGATCATCCCCCTATACCAGGCCGAGATTTGCCACCCCAACATTCGAGGTCGAGTGACGGCCTTGCAGCAATTTATGCTCGGTGTTGGCTCGCTATGTGCTGCATGGATTTCATATGGCACGTATATTGGATTCGATGGAACCAACAACGCTCAATGGCAGGTACCACTTGGGTTACAGGTGGCTCCCGCTGTGTTCCTAGGCCTGTTGATCATGTTCTTCCCAGAGGTGAGGATTTGTCGTTTGGCCCACCGCAATTACCGTAGCTAATTCCATGGATAGTCTCCACGTTGGCTTATTGACAATGGCCATCACGAACTGGGTCTGAAGACTCTTGCCAAGCTTCACGCGCATGGAGATGAGAATGACGCGTGGGTTCGTGCCGAGTACAACCAGATCCAGGAAAGCATCACCTTTGAGCATGAGCACGAAGCCAAGTCGTACCTCGAACTGTTCACTTCTCGGTCCTCGTTCCGTCGGCTTTTTCTTTGCTGTGCGTTGCAAGCGTCAGTGCAGATGACCGGAGTATCAGCCATTCAGTAAGCGACACTAGATCCCCGTAGATCGAGATGTTTGGGCCGAAGATCAGAGAGTGCCTAGGGCTAATCACAACCTTTCACTAGATACTACTCCGTGACAATCTATGGGCAGATCGGAATCAAGGGAGACGAAACCCTGCGTTACCAGGCCATCAACTCCATTATTGCCTTGGTAGCCCAGTTCCTCTGTATGATGCTCATTGATCGTTTCGGACGACGCCCTAGTTTGATCTTTGGAAACTTGGGTAACTGCGTCACTTTCATTATCGCATGTGCTCTGCTGGCTCAATTCCCCCCAGAAGTCAACAACACTGGCGCCCATTGGGGTTTCATCATCATGACATGGTTATACAATTTCTCCTTCTCCTGCACCTGTGGCCCTCTGTCATGGATCATTCCGGCCGAAGTTTTCGATACCCGGACTCGTTCAAAGGGTGTATCGATCGCGACCATGACATCATATGCATTCAACACTATGATCGGTCAAGTGACACCTATTGCGATGAAGAATATTGGGTATAAGTATTACTTCGTCTTTGTCATTTGCAATTTCACCAATGCAGTCTTCTTCTGGTTGCTGCTGCCCGAGACGAAGAAATTGCCCCTGGAAGAGATGAACTACTTGTTCTCCAACTCGCCATGGATTGTGGTAGGAACCAAGAAGGAGAACTACCTGCCTCACGACCTGGAGCGCAAAGTCGAGGAGCAAGTAGTGAAGCAGGAGGCTTTCGCAACACACAAGGAGTGAAGTTTTGACAAATAGGAGAGAGTGCAAAGAGATAAAGATGGAAGCAAGATAGGGTTAGAGGAGAAATAGGGCAACCTCCCGAGGATAGGGTAGGGCACAAGCGACGGCTTTTTCCGTTGGTATTTTAACGATATAATCTTTCATATAGTTTGTATATATGGGGATATGATAATGCTGATATTCTAAGAGTATTGGACCATAATTTATTGCAGTGTCGAGTTTCATCGACTGACCTGTGGTTAGTTCTCCTGATTTCGTTGAAACAACACATGAGCGTAGAAAGTAATTGTAGCAAAACTGCAGGTGTAATTATTCTGAATCTGAACTGTAGCCGGACAAGCCAAGCGATATCGAAGATGGCTTCACCGCTGGCTTTTCGACCGTTTGCCCCGAGCCTGCTACATTCGCCTCAGCCACGACGGGGCTAGCTGAATTCACTGGCTTCACCGGGGGCTTTGACTCCGTAATCTCAGCTTTCTGGGCGGGAGCCAGGACCGATTCCTTCTTAGCATCTTTACCGGATTCCTTGACATCCTTATCCGTCTTCTGCTCTCCAGGGGACGACGTCTCATCACCTCCCTCAGCGGTAGACTTGCGCTTCTTGCCAGGCAGCAAGAGGTCCTTCTTATCCCTCCGCCTCTTGCGCGCAGGAATCTTCCAGTCCTCCCCTTCGGCCGGTGGAGCGACATCCGCGGAACCCACCTCCAGCGCAGCCTTCTCAGCCTCTTCCCGCTGTCGACGGAAAAGCTCAAGCTGTTCCGCAGTCTCTCTCTTCACAGCAGCCTCCTGCGCACGTGTCGACTCCAGTACAGAATCTAAGAACTCGACTTCATCCTCGTCTAGCGATCGGAACTGGTTCTTTAATTTTATTTTCTCTTCGAAGGCTTCCTGTTTGGCCACTTCATCCAGTCGAAACAATCATCCTAACATGTCAATCCAAAAGATATCCGAGACTCGGTCAAACTGCGTGATGCTGGCCTGATGCTGGCCCACTGGATATTGAGACTCACTTTTGTTCTGCTCGAGCACTTCGTATAAGCTCTTTCCCCCATCTTGCCGGCCTAACTCTGCTTTGCGCCTCCGCTCCTCCTCCAACTCCTGTTGTACCCGAAGCCATTCATCGTCGCGCTCTACCGGCTCTTGATCTGTTCCGGCCGATACGAATCCGGAGGACATTTTGGCTTCTGGAGGGTAATAGGGAGATCAACGCCGGTTTGCGACTCTCCTTGTGCAAGGGTATCGGGCCGTGTTTTTGAGAATTCTTCGGTGTTCCCGTGGTGCACTGAGCCTCACGAGTACAATTGGAGTCTGGAAGACCAACTAATGGAGCTGGTCCGGTGATTGAAAATAATACGCAGAAGTACAGGACAGCGTCATGTTCTGGCGGCGGTATCGAATCTTTGACCGGCAGAAATAGGCGGCGAGGTATGCGCTGCGAGCGTGGTCATCACTTACGGCCTGAGGCTACAATTCCCTCTGGGCAAAATAGCCCGATCAGGGTCTTAGTGCTACGCTATTAAACCCTCGATATACCGTAAAAGGTTCCGCTATATATTACTCTATGCCCTTCATAGATCGTTATTTTGAGCTCTGGCTACATACGTATTGATAGCTTATCTTGCCACGGAACTTAAATATCGCGGACTGATTTGGCAAGGCTTAGTACAAGTGGACCAGATTTCCTCTATATCGACCAGTAGCTACTAGTTGGATCCCTGTGCTAATAGTAAGTGACGCCTTTCATATCTTTCATGTCTTTGCAGCGCTGGGCCGATCTGGAGGTATACCATAAATCTCAATGACCAAGCCTATTATCAACTATTCCATCTCTCGCGTGTTTTTAGCTATATGTATTCCGAATCACTCGGCCATGGAAGGGGAGAATTCCTAGACATGGCATGCGAATGACTTTCCCCGGATGGCTAAGGATTCAGGAGTGAAGTCATGGAAGGTTCAGAAAGAGACCTTCACCGCAGGTTACAAGACATTGGAATCCCATCCCCAATGGGTCTTGAGGTGAAAGACTTCGCATTTGGTTCTGACTTCTCAGCACCTGAATGCAATCAGACCTTCTCACAAGTATCACACTTTCTAGGTCATAAATTTCATTCTGTCATTGGATCGGAATACTCCAATCCACTTTACATGACTGTATTTTTTGCTCTCTAGGGCCTCGGAACAGGCCTCTATATCGAAATAAAAATCCTCAGCAATCATCGTATTCTCGTCTATCACTATGGGCTCTTCGAGGGGTGCAAATCCAGTGGAAGGAACATTGCATAATCTCTTGTGTATATACTGCCGTGGTATTAAACATGAGTGATTTGCAAGGCGCTCTAGTCTACAAACATCAGCCGACATACCCTGCTTTACTCCAAAGCTCACTATCCTGCAACTTTGGTGCCGCCATTGGCGCAGCAGTGGGCCAGAACTTGCGACAATGGGCCTGTAGTCCCGATTATATTGATGGTAGTTGTGGCCCTGTAAGGTTGGTGACCTCTGAACACCATTTGGAACCATTAAAAGGAGACCAAAAGGAGAACAGTACCGCTAGCAGTCGCCCTTCACGAGGACAGCTAGGCATCATTATACGGTCGACCGATCGCACGCCTTTTCTATAATGGGGACCTAAATTGATATGCTTACCAGAAAGGGAAAGGTGAATATGGAGTAGCTGTTGGCCGCACTAGCTAACAACTTCGTCCACTACGGTTCAATACATCAAACACTCGGAAGCAGAGAGAATCGGCGTGCCGTCTGTGTATTTGAATAACAGATTCGCTTGGTCGCCACGGAATGTCGACCGCCTTCGAGGCTCATTACGGCAATGCCATCGCGGTCACGCCTCTGTTTCCTAGACCTCTTCGAAAAGCTAGGAAGAAAGTATTAAACATATAGTAGCGTCGAGGACAGCCAACGCGCCTGATCGATGTTACTATGCACGAAAGATCAAAAGTCAGGGTGATCGAGGTTAAAAACAGTCCCCAATATACTACTCTTAGTTGTTGTGGGGGAACTCTCAATTAGGTCTTAACTACGAAAATATCCTCTCGAAAATGGGGCAGGGCCTCGAAATTGCGCGTTTATGCTCCGCCATTCAAGATACTATCGCTATCACTCGGGATTTGCACGTTCGGCTCCTCTGGGTTAATGCCCTTTTTCATCATCCAGAACAAGAAGGAGGGCACGGACTGGAAAGAATAAGCTCAGATAATGGAGCCTAACTACGCACGTTCCTGGGTTACACTGGCTGCAACATCGACTGATGACTATAGCAAGTCATTCCTTCACGCACCGAGAGCGCCAGCCTATGTGGAAACACCATTTCACAAGAATCCACAAGCACCTGAAAAAGGCTCCTTTACTTATCCGAAAACCCATATTTGACTTTGCTGAAAGATTTGAAGAAGATGTCTATGGGGAGCGAACTTGCAAAACAAGCTTGGGTAGTGTAGGAGAGAATGCTTTCTCCCTGAATGGTACATTTCACCTTAAGTCAAATATATGGAGAACGCAAAAATAGTTCTGGGCAGAAAACGGAGAACAAGTCAGAGCTCTTGGCTGTGATGGTTTCCGCTTGGCATCTGATTTTCTTCAGTCTATAGTCTCCTTGGAGCTGGTAGCAGGCAAGTCATTGTTTCACAATGACTTCGCAGTCTGAAACTTCCTAAGTTTGTGGTCTAACCTTGTCGCAGAATACTCCGCAACGAACTTGACCTATACAAGTGATAAGTTTTCAGCAATTGCAGGGCTTGCATGATTAGCCTTCTTAGCTGTTCCAAGCGCATATTTTAGCGGGATATGGGGATGCGATCTTGTCAACGGTCTTCTGTGGACTGCACGAGAATACCCGATAGCATTGCCGCAAACGAAAACGGCACCGTCGTGGTCGTGGGCCAGCTCTGCCTGTCCGGTGAAAATGTACCACCGACAATAGTTTTGCCCCTTGTGGTTCATGCATATCTTTTCGACAAGTGTCTATCATGCACGATAGAATAGAAACTCTAGAGGTTGGGGAAAAGTTACATGAGTGCTTCGTTTCCCAACTGGCAGAATAACGACAGAGGCCAAGAAGGCGAAAAGAGCAAATAGAATATGAACTACGTTCTTCAAATCCTTCTTACAGATTCTGGCCGACTGGGTTGGAAGGTGACGTGGAAAAAGAACCCAACATTTGTCGCAGAACGGTGACAAGATTCTTCTTCTTGCCCCTTGCTTGCTCGGGCCTTTCAATTGAGCACTGTCGTGGGTTGCTTCTAATGAAGGAAATTTCATGTCAGGGGGCCTACAAGCGCTGCGGAATTGGACGGGCTTCTCATTCGGTGTGGCGTCATGTCTCTCCCTCCCTGGTGAAATTAGTTTATTAATTTCCTGCTGACTACTGAATATATTATTTTATTTACTTAAGAGACTACGCTCAGATCCGGAAGATTCTCAGAGTCTAAACAAAGATCTTATTGCGCTCGCTATTTATTTCATACAGAAACAAATCACCACCATATAACCTTGCGCCTTGGAACACCCGAAAGACTCGACTCATGCAGGGTTGCAAGTGAACCAGTATGCAGCCATGATATCTCACTTAGACTCAGACTTGGTTTGCTCAGCAAGCTGTTCGGCCTCCTTCATCCTCGAGCTCAGTACGCCCTGGATGTCATTGATAGTCTCCTTGAGGAGCTTCTCCGCCTCCGGGCCCTTCTTCTCTGCAGCGTTCTGGAGCGACTGCAATTGGGAGAGAATGTTGGAACCCCCTGGGACCATGTTGGATAGTTTATCCAGGTTGCCGAATCCGCTCTCCTTCGCTTGATTCGCGGTATCCCTGGCGTACTTCTCCAGCTCCTCCGTGTTTCCAGAAGAAGAGCTCTCCTTGACTAGACTCCAGACCTTCGCGAAGTTACCCTTCTTCAAGGCATCGCTGTTCTTCTCGATCAACTCCTTGATCTGTGGGTTCTTCTCAAGGTATGGCTGGACCTCGTCCAAGCCCCGCTTCCAGGCTTCGTCACCAAGCTTCCGCAGCTTCTCCTCCTTTTCCTTCGCCACCTTCTGAATCTTCTCCACAGTGTCAGAACTGACACCATTAGAAACAATATCCCTGATTTGCTTCCACGTCTTGTCCACCTCCTCTTGAGCCTGCGGACCATATGCACCACCCATCTCCTTCAGCTTATCAAAGCTCCCACCAAACCTCTCCTTAAGCTCGGGGTGGTTATTCAGAATATCCTCCGCAGAAACACCAGCCAGCTCATACAACCGCTTAAAGTGTTTCTCCAATACATCCCGGATCTTAACAGCGGTGTCCACATCAAGCCGACCTTTCCTCGAGACATCGCGCAACTCCGCATACGCCTCCTTGACAATCTCATCAAACTCCTTGCCCTGGTTGCGTCTGATCTTCTCAAGGTCATCAAACGCCGTGTCGACGTAGCCCTTGGCGCCGGGAATGAAGGACGAATAGCTCTTCGCCGTGTCTCTCAGCCAGCCGAACGCCTCATCTGGCTCAGGTGTTTTCTGGGAAATCTTCTTCCTTGCATCCTTGTAGTATGCTTCGGTCTGGTTGGCTGCTTGGACTAGTTTCTTGGCTCCGGAGAATTGGTACCAGGTGTACCCTGCAAGGAATGCGACGGCACCACCGGCGATACCGCCGGTTAGGGCGGGGTTGCTACCGCTTGTTGAAGAGGATGATTCTGAGGAGGTGGAGTAACGTGAGCGTGCGTTGCGAAGATTAGCTCTTGTTTGGTTGGAGAGCTGCTGTCTTGTGCAGCCTGCTGCGACTCTGGAGCTGCGACTGAACATTGGGATGTGTGGTGGGTGGTAAAGGGTATATGGTAATAGTAAAGGCTAGTGAAGTAAAGAGTTAAGGAGGAATTTAGTGAATTTAGATCGTTACGAGGCAATTGGTTATAGAAATGTGATTTTATTGAATGTCAGGGTAAACGACTGTGTTTTAAGTAGTCGATTCAGCATAGATGCAAGTCCATTACGTCATTGTGACGGGGAAACTGCTTCCGGGTTCTTCAACAAGTACACCAAATATAGAGACCCACAAGACTCGAAGCGAACAGTCCCTGATCCAACTTTAAGCAGCGTTGTGGTTCGTGCCAATGTTGTTTGATTACGACTGGGGTCGTCTATGTTGGGTCTGTCCTGAAATGGTCAGATGACGTCACGTGTGTTGGATGCAACACGTCGTCCCCGCTTAACCTTGGAGAAGAAAGAAGATCTTCACTGTTGAAGTATACGACGTATTGATAATGTCTCTTCACGACCCGCTATCCGTAAACACCCTAACCGCCCCAATGCCTCAGACTGCTCGACACTAGATAACAACGGTGGCTCCCCAGGTTTCGGATCAGGCACCTCGGCGCTCAGTAGCCGTAAATTTCACCAAAGATTGCTCAAGCCATGGTTGAAAGACCAGCAATTCCAGGACATCGATGCGCTCCGCAACCACCAATAAGATAGCAAGTGTGCGCATCCATTTACCGTCCAACAAATGGACTGAGCCGCTGAACCGGAAGCTTAATAGTCACATCTACCTCCTTCGTGGAGCCGGATGAGCCATCAGCCAGTTGGTAGCCGCCTCTACACCACCCACAATCGCAAAGAATGTTTCAGAGTAGAATAGAGACATTTCCTCCACGTATACCGTTTTGCAGGTGGCGAGGATGGCGAGGAATTGTGTCGGGGCTGGGGATGATACTTCGGCCACGGGAGCGTCCCTCTTTCTCCCGATAGTCGTTGTCTATCTCTAACATCGTGTAGTGGCTTACGTGCAGGTTTGAGTGGGGGTGAAAGTAGACTTCAAATGCTTTGGCATAATCGTGGGCTCTGGTGTAGCTTGGTTTAGCTTTTTTTCCAGGCAGGCTATACACACCCGAAGTCGATTTTCTGGGGTGATGCTAAATACATGGCGGTAGACTTCCAGCCGCAAGCTGCTGGGTACTTGTAGGGAGGAAGATGGTGTCTTTAAGTGCCATACTTGCATCGGTAAATCTGGGATGTAGCTATGAATAATCCGGTTGACGAAATGATAACGAAAGGGGTAAATCCTTGTATACCAATTTTGTCTTCCTTTTTGCATTAATCTAGAATAGTTAGATTGACCGACTGTCTAGAAATTGTGCTAGAACAGAGAGGTGGTGGGCTTCTAAATAGGTTTCCCTGGAACAAAGGTCGGCAGAAGTACACAAACGGTATCAAGGAACGGGCCGGTGGAACAATGAGAGATTTCAGCCCTTCCAAGTATTGTCTTTTTATCAAATAATAGACTACAATAACTATGAAAACCCTTACTGCGGTTTTTGTAGTATACATTGGTGCCTTTATGTATTAACAGGTTGCCCAGAGCATGTAAACCAGTGCCAGTTAATTATATTGATGGAGACTAGCCGTGAAAGAAGAGTCCAACTGTCAACAATAAAAGGGAACAAGGCTATTCATGAACTATCATCATAGTTCTTGTTTCGTATAGTATAGTGTAGGCCATACGACCTTCCTCAAGATGCGATGATGTTCTCTCTGTAGCCGAGATGAGATTGTTGAGAAGGCTCTCTACACCTACACCCACCGCGCCAAGAGAAATATGCAAACCACCCTGCTGAGCTGTATAACACAGGTCTTGTTAGATACTACGATGATTAAAGATCGTCAGGGCCTTTGTATGTCCATAACTCAGGCTTCAGAGTTCCTGGCCGGTGTGCTGAGTCAGTGTGTCTTCATTGAGGTTGAGTCCCTATAGAGAATGACAGCAGTAATGTGAAGACACGAGACATGCTTCGGGATACCTTCGCCAGAGTTTATACTGCAGACTTACGGTATCCAGCCAAGGTTATTTCACTCCAAAAGTCCCATGCTGGAACGCGAGCTCTTAGTCTCCCAGAATTGACCGCGGGTCTGGGGAGCCGAGGTGCAGTTGGAGACAGATACCAAACACTCTGAGTATAATATCACAGCATTTGAATTCTCACCCGATGGGGAGATAATAGCCCCCGGTGGTACTGACGGGAAAACGCACATTATCTCACACACTTAACCACTTGGCTTAGTCGCTAAGGTGGTACTCTCACTAGATGGAAAGTTTGTTGCATCAGGGACTCACTCTCTCAATCTTCGTCTCTGGAATAGAGAAACAGGTATTCTTCTTCACGCTTTTGAATGCCCTTGGATTTTCCTTTCGAGTCAAGTATGCCAAATACGCTTCATAGGAAACGACCAATACGTGGAAACAATTTTTTTTTGCAAAACTTTGCATTGGTTCATTTTGAAGTGGAGATAAAACTATCCTGACTCATCGGTGTCGAGATGTGGTACTGGAAAGGCAATAGCTTTGCATCGGACAAAAAAGGAGTCTCTGCATGCCATGACAATACGTTTGCCATCGGGAGTGTATCGGGTCGACTGTCACTCATTGGTATCAACGTCGAAGAGGAAGCATATGGTGGTTGTTGCGATGAAAATGGACCCGGCATTATGGAAAACTGAATTGAAGAGAGATGGCTGACTCTCACTCGTGCCTGAAACTAGCAAATTCCATAGACCTTACGAGATGGACCCTCCTAATTTACCAAGCAGTGAATGCATGCGCTTTTTTGTTTTTTTCTTCCCACAAATAGAGCTCGCCCATTCTGTGCACCGTGGAAGATATCGCTCTAAACTAGGAATACTAGCACCAAAGAACACTATATGACACAGATGAGCCACTTTGTTTGTCTACGGTTGAGGGCACAAAGGAGACCGCCTAGGCTCTAACCAAATCAAGTCAAAACTCAGGGGCTCCTGTATTCATTATATCATGTTACCATAGCTACTTCCCGACGTAAGCTAATTACCCTATACCAAGATTGACCATGTCTTACTTTAGCTCCTAAACACCCTGCACTACACACTAGATAATGACACTAGGCTAACGTCTGTACCTGACCTGAGTGGTCTAACATAGCAGAAGCTAAGTCCTCATCCCAACCATACGAATCAGAGTCACTAAGATCATCATCAATGAGACAGGTAGCAGACGCAGAAGACCGATTTTGTTTAGTCGGAGTCATGGGTGGTTCCCTCTCCTGCCACTGTTTCCGATGACTACCGCTTCCCGGCGTAAAAAGCCCAGAAGCAGAGGGTTTGACTCGAGGGATACTAGGACCTGCAATCGTAACCGGCGGTGTTTGCAGTCTTCTCCGCGGCTGAAACTGGACAGCATCCGTTACCCCCGTCGGTATGGGTGGCTTTGCTTCACGCCTCCCCTGTTCCTTTCTGTTCCTGGATGGGGAATCTGTGATTTCTGACGGTGCATCTGGGCATACTTTAGCAATTGACCTTTGTTCAACCTTCCCATGTACAGCATGTAAGAAGGATATGATTACCATCATCACTAATGTCCTCAAAACTCCCACCACCATCAACACCAACACCCCCGTTATTTACCCTCTTCCTCTTCCCCGACGAAGACGTAGGCGTCAGTAGTCCAAACCTCCTTATATCCAACTGTTTCTTCGGCGTCCGAGGAACCGCAGGTCGAGGAATCAAACCCTCCACTCGCGTTGCTTCCTCGAACCATATCCAGCTTTTACAGCGCTCGTCGTCGTTCGAGAATCGTCGACATGCCCAATCTTTATTCCATCTATCAGCCTCTGTCATCTCAAATGAAAGGGACCGGAAAGATGAGGTACATTGCTTCCCCTTGTAGGGGCTCTTCGTGTCATTGACTGTGTATTCTTTCATTTGGTAGCCGCATTTGCAGAGGAAGCCTCCTTCGCTGTTCAGCGTTACTCCTGTGTATGTTGAGCGGAAGGTTGGGGACATTGAGTATGGTTTGGTCGGGACAATGTTGAGGATAGTGATATTGAGGGAAGCTCTAACTAAGTGGGTAGGATAGCTATGTCGAATATGACTGGGTGGGTTATCGAGCAGAAATTGGGTGTTTACTTGCTTCTTGAATGTGTTGTCTGCTAAGCGCCCGTGTGGGGTTGGGTTACACGATCGTCGCTATTGGTTGATTGTTTGATGAGGCTGGGATTGGATACATGCTGTACGGTCGTTGGAGGTCATTAGAGAGTGTAGTGGCCCTGTGAAACAATACTCGGAAAGACAGTCTGGAATACTTTGCACAGGAAGCTCGGAGTAGCTTCGCTATCGCGAAGTGCTCTCAACTCTAGGTGTATGTGTTTACTATATTGAAGCTTTGTAGCAGCCGTTTCGTGCTTGACTGTCGGTTGGCTATATTTGACTTAGGACGCGCGGCGATATACCATTCTAGTGGTTCTCCATACTAAACAAACCCTCCAAGTTAATTGCAGTCGGATTTGGTGTTATACACCCTAATGGCAGCCTATTATGGTAACAGTGAATTAGTTATGCATCTTCATACCACTTAGTCATTCCCAAAAGTGCACAGGAAGCATAAGTTTGCTGACCACCAGACTAACCACGCCCGGTTAGACCTATAATCTCGGTCACTTTTGCGTAACTCCGGCATTTAAGCAATATCAGCAACTGATATAGAAGACAATGGCATCATGTTACGATGCACGAGGGCTTATGCAAGCTACATTTGTATGTGCACCTGGACCTTGGACGACTGTTCCAGTGACAAGAAACCTCGACCCTTCGGGCTCCCCATCTCCCTTAGTGGTCTGGAACGAATAGTTTCCATGCCGATGCATCCGTCTGGAAGTATACAATTCACTGTCCATAGATAAATCAGCATAAGAATCACATTCGCCCAAAACTCATACCTGGCGCTCATTACAAGTCAAAGTGAATGCAACACTCGGCATAGTGACAAACCCCGATACCGCAAGAAGGTGAATAAGACTAACGCCCTTAACTCCGACCAAAGTCCGCCCATATAACGTTCCACCACAACGCCATATAAAAGAACCGATAACTGACATACATACAGGGCATCTATCCTCATCACTTCCCATCTTATCAAACACAAAGTACCAAACACATCTATCATCAGTTACCCCCCGCACCACACACCACAAACAATGTCCAGCCCCCAAAATATCTTCATCACGGGCGCAACAGGCTACATAGGCCGCGTCGTCACCGAGCTCGCTATCAAAAAAGGCCACACCGTCCATGCCCTCTCCCGTCGCCCAGAAGGGGACGCCCTCCTCCGCGATCTCGGCGCAACTCCAATCCGCGGCACCCTAACCGATTTCTCCATCCTAGCCCACGAGGCCAAACAAGCCGACATAATCTTCCACCTCGCCTACGACCACGACTGGAGCAAGCCCTACGACGAGATTCTCAAGCTTGAGTTCGGCGCCATAGATGCGCTTGCCGGTGCACTGACTGGAACTGATAAACCCCTCGTTACGACCAGTGGTACGGCGGTCGTCGCGCCTGATCCGAACGGTGGGGAAACGGACGAGAACAGTCCGTTACCTGAGGTTCCGCTTCTCCCGCGGTATCGGGCGGAGGAGTATGCCCTGGCTTATGCGAAGAGGGGTGTGAGGGTTACTGCTATTCGGCTGCCGCAGTATGTGTACGGGCGGGCGACGAGGCATGGGTTTGCGGCGGAGTTGATTAAGATGGCTGTTAGGTTGGGGGAGAGTTTGTATGTGGGTGATGGGTTGCATTGTTTTTCGAGTGTGTTTGTGGACGATGCGGCGGAGATGTATTTTCTTGTTGCTGGGCTGGCTGGGGCTGGGGAGGTTTTTAATGCCACGGGCAGTACGGATGTTACGTATAGGGAGATGGCGGGGGCGATTGGGAGGACAGTGGGTGTGCCAGTTCGGGGGATAGGGGTTGAGGAGGCAAGGGAGAAATTGGGGGAGTTATTAAGTTCGTTTGTTAGTTTGCAGAATCGGGCGTCGAGTGCGAAGGCTGTGAGGGTTTTGGGGTGGAGGGCTGTTGGGCCG
>MBFL02000538.1:0-18015 GCA_001696595.2 Aspergillus hancockii
TAGCCAACGGCTCTATATAGACATTAAACTTGATTAATAATAATAATAATAATAAATTATATAATAGACTGATATAGTTGCTATACACTGTAATTGACATGTATATAATATATAGTAATAGAGGACTTCTGGATTAGAAAAATATCCAGATCTTGACTTTAAAAATTATTAATCAGTACCTCTATTCTTAGTCTAGATTTTATTATATTCAACTGTAGAATATAAAAATTTTTTTCTAATATTTAATAAAGTTAAAGATTGTTAATTCTAGACACTATTAATCACTAGTTAAATATTTATTATTATAATCTAAATATTATACTCTTACTCCTGATGAACAGTGTTTATACTTATACTATTTTATACAGTGTCTATATTAAAACATCTTCTTACACATCTATACTAAATGTCTGAACTGTTAACACTAAAAATATTTTTTTTTCTTAATTTCTTATTACTTAATATAAGAGATATAGTGCTGACTGATAAAAAAACTGTTCTATAATATATATTCTGTTTTTTCTATAGAGTTAAACTAGATTTTTAATAATATAAACTTTTTTAAGATCTTATTTTTTACTTTTATCCAGACCAGTTTATCAATATAAAAACTAAGTTCTGCTAGATTATTATTATTGATAATCTTCTCCACTGTCTAGATAGTATCTATTTCTAAATTAAATTTCTCGGTAGAGATACAGTAAACTATTACACTGAATTGTGGTTTAACCAGTTTCATGTTGTTATCTAGTTTATATAGTCATCCAGTGTTATTACACGCTGCTTCAGCCGACATTGTATCTTTAAATTAAATTAGATAGCTGATCTTAATAATATCAATATCTACTACTTAAATATCTTGTATTGCATCGTCGCTCTATAATATATTATAAATATAGATATTAACAGTATTAGTGAAGAGATATTGTTCAAATATATTTTTATTGCTATTGTTATTATCTCTTAAATTAATAAAGATTCTCTAGATACTGATTTAGATACAGTTTTACTTTTTCTTAGATTGTTAATAGTTCAGTGCGGGTATAGCATTGCCACTATTAGCTATAATTACTGTTCAGCTTCTAGTTACAGTTACTACTGAAGTGCTTTTAAACTGCACTTGTAGTACTTTTACTTTTTTATAAAGTCTTTTATTTTATTTCTGAAGAATGTTCTAGTTATACTTAATCTTCTAGAGTTTATTTTAAATAACTATAATAATTGTAGTTTAGTAGCAAATAATATTCTTCAGCGTGCTGATCAGTTTCTATATTTTTTTAGTAATAATTTAATCAGCTGGATTCAACAGAGCAAAGATATCTCCACTTTAGATCCACTTTTAACTTTCAACAGCAGTTCTGGCTTCAAGGTCGTCCTCTGTAAAGCTGGCGATAGTTTCTTGCGTGTTTGTGGAAGGGATCTCGGGCCCTCCCGTGGATGGATCCGCCATTGGTCAGAGATTAGTTCCTGCTCAGCACACAGTACAACAGCTTTATATTGTCTTGATATCGACAGCAACAGTTCTGATGATATAGTCCCGTTTATATTAGTCAAGTTATACCTCGGCAACGCTGCTACAGTACCGTCCGTTATTGCTTTTTATATCTAGAAATAGAGAGATACTCTTTCAAACCCTAGTCACATGGTGTAGTAAATCTAATATAGAATTGCGTAAATTACAAGTTACGATAATATATAGTAATAGTATCTGAATATATATCTTATTTAATCGATACAAGTCTCTAGAGACCTGGACGACTATATAGAAGACTCCATGCAAAACAAGTAAACTAGCAACTGCTAGCAATTAGTTAACTTTCTTGGTGGACGGTGTCTCCAAGTCAAGTTTTTTGTATTTTTAAGAAGTCCCGCTGAGCCCCGTATGTCAGCCTTGCCAGCGTCTACAAGTTTCACAATGGTTAACCTCACCCCCCCTTCTCTTAAAGAGCTGCTTAAGCTTCTTTCTCACTTCTGTATATTAACAGTAAGATGATTTAACTATTTATTAATCAATCTCAGATTGTCAGGAATTTACTTTAGACTTAAACTTGATTTATTTCTGCACAATTATTGTTAATAATAAACTCCAGTCTAAATGCACCCAGTAAGTAAACAGGATCTATTGTTTTTTTTAGTAGAATCTAGTCTAACTGACATGCTGTTTAATCCAGATTTGTTATTGTCAAGTTCTGATAAGGTAAAATAACAGGTCGTATTCTAGACTGTTATACCACTGGCTCTAGAAACAATAACGCAGCTGGTTGGACGAGTCTTCAACATGCCGCCCAAATACCGTTTCTGGCTTTGATCTTCATCAATTCTCTGCATGGACGATGTACTTTATTTTTTAATTTGGGTGATGACTGTCTACTTTCAGAACCTGGAGCGATCCGGGTAATATTTCAAGAAGAAACTTGCTTACTACTATCGAGATAAGGACTGATTCAAGGAATCCAAGGATGTTGAGAAGACTGTTCTTGATCATTAAATCCTGATTCTTCTAGAGAGTATCTCATGCCAGACAATAAAACTTATGGCAATACGTGGTATTCTCTTTATATAAACTCTGGCTATAATGTACTTTCTTTTTCTAGTGTTTAAAGAGGGTTTGAATACCGCAGTGAAGATAATATATCAAAATTATAATACTATACATGCTGCTTGGTCACCCCCATATATACACTACCCAGAGTTTAAGTTTATAAAGCAGTTGTGTTACTATCTACAAGCCGTGATCATTTAACTAGTGTTAAGTAGGATACTGCTGTTTATAATACTCTCTGTTTCTAAAGAAGAGAATATATAACAATATCAGGACACATGGAATTTTATTAATAAGCTGTCCATTTCCTGTATTATAGGACTTACTCTGGTGATGGTCCCTATTAGAACAGGAGGATTCTTCTGGAAGCAGTTGAAAAAGATTATACAATTAAGGATTAGATTATCTTACCCGACAATCTTTAGGACTTACAACTTGATACTTGGCTTGCATATATTTGTGGGAGACATATCTAATATCTATATATTCATGCGCATGGTTTTTGCAGATCACCCGATTAGTGTAATAATTCTCGCTGGCTATTTTACCTTTTTTATTATAGTGGTACTGGTTGTTTCACTCCCGCTATTTCTTAATATAGTTTTAAGAATTCTACTGGGTCTGCTTAGATAACTAAATAAAACAAAATTTAAACATCTCTTCAGTATTCTAAAGAATAGTGAGAAGCAAAGATATCTGATACTTTTTGTTATCAATTTTACACTGACTGCGTTTAATTATATCTATCTTTTTAATAGTAGAGGCACGGTTAATCTATTTTAAGTAGAAATATTTAATTAAAAGCTAGACTGAACTATATTTTCTTTACAAGACATGTACTTTAGTTTAATCACCTCTCTTGTTATAAGTAAGTGTAGATTATTATTCTATTATTTACTTGACTATTGCCGGTATACTATTAATATAGTAAGGGCGATATACTGTTCTAAAGCGGCTGTATAAAGTCTGAATGTTTTCTCTATACATGCTAAACCACAAATTGGCGCTTTTCATCTTGTAAACAATAGCATTATAATATGTAGTAATAAATAACAGGCCCACTATAATATATTTTCATGCACCTGTTATAAGCTAAAATACAGTCCAGAGACTATATTTCTATTCCAACAAAGAAAATAAGATAGAAGAAAGAGAAAAGAAGAGATATATTTAGTGGACAAGTTGTTGATAATATCAACTATTCTAATCCAGCTCTATTTACTTCTATTACCAGTCTTGATATCAAAACATGTAAACTTATTAACCATTTTTTTAACTCTACTGTTCTTAATTATTCTATTTATAATAATATCAACCAATACATAGTTTTATAATCAGAAAAGAACTATTTAATTGCTACTGTAACTTCGACTACTTCTCTAGTTCACTAGAAAGGTAGACAACACGTCTATAATATACTATAGTAACTCGTGGAATCGTCTTGCGTTTTTTACACTAGTTATGTGATGTATCGAGCTATATTTATAGTAGAAATTAACTACAGTAGCTATTTTTAGACATGTAACAGTATATAACTATACAGTTTTATATTTTTTTTCTTGTTACTATACAAGCTTGGAACAAATCCTTGATTATAAATATAGCTGTATTAGATTTAGTTTATTCTGTAACTAGGGTTTAAAAAAGTAATTCTATATTTCTGGATATAGAAGATAATTACGGTCGGTACTGTACTTAACAGAACTGTCTAAATTAATATATCAAACCAAGATTAGGCACTGTACAGAGAGAAGAGACAATATTATCGAGTATTAATATTGACTCTGAATTATAATTGTGTACCGAGCAGAAGCTAACTACAGATTAATAGTAGACCCACCTGCAAGAGCTGCCGAATCTTCTTTTATAAATAGACGAGGATCGGCAGCGACTCCTGCACTGGAGGACAATAAATAGTCGACGGCACCCCGCATAAGAAGACAGACTCGCTATAGAGATAATCACGGCAGTACCACTAATTTTAAGAACAACAACAGACGTGTCACAATTAAGAAAATCCGACAACTCATCAAAAACCTGAAGCAAATCATATACTACTAAACTACTTTTATTAAATCAACTAAAGCTGAGCTATAGAAGATTAAACACGACTAGAATATTCTCTAAACCCAGAACAAGAAGCTTTATAAAGAAATTCAAGCTCTACAAACACAAGTTGAAGCGCTACCATCGACGCCCCCGGCGGCCAGATTCTGGGCCGCGGTGGCGGTCAGCAGTAACCAGCAGTATTCTTTAATAAACCATCTACACACCAACAAAGATCAGAATTGCGTCTGAATCAATACTCAGCACTTGTTTATAAACCCAAGAGACAATAACAGCAACAAAAACATCTTTGGTCGATATCTTTTAATAGAGACTGTAAATATCTACATCTATACAGTATTATTGAGCGCGCTGTTAATACAGGACGTCCAGGATGCCGGTGTTGACACTACTAAAACAGAATATATAATCCAATTCAAAAATACAGAGTCGGCAAAAGCAGCCCGCAACAATATTGAATAGCTGAACGAGCTCGGAAATAACACGAAACTTGTCAAGCCATGGTTCAGCATCATCATATATTGTACTTTAATAGAGGACTTTGATCTAGAGAACACAAGTGTACAAGTAATTAAAAAAATTATGGAAGAAAACAAGCTGACCGAGCAGGGCTTTCAAATCAAAGAACTGGCATGGCTGAAAGCCAGAGATAAGCCACTAGAAAAATTTATATTTCTAGAAATCTAGTTTAATTCAACAGAAGAGGCAGAGCAGATCCTGGACCGCGGACTTCTAGTCGGCCAAAAATATATTGATAGCGTGGAACAACGTGAGATCAAGAAAAAGAGATGCTTCCAGTGTCAACGGTTTGGGTACCTAGCCTGGTCGTGCAAGGAAACACCACGCTGCAGCTACTACACCGGCCACCACCTCTATAAGCATTGCCCGCCTGGCGTGCGGCCACAATGCCTCAACTGCAGTGGTGAACACCAGACTGGTAACCGTCAGTGTCCAACCCCCGCGATCTTCAATCCCTCTCAATATTAAAGACCAACCTACACGTATTACAGTTAAACATCATGAAATCGGGGCCGCAGATAAAAGCGCTCATCAACAACTACTAGAATCAGAATCTAGATATACTCTTGATTCAAGAACCATCTATCACCATCTACTAGACGCACGTTAACTATAGCGCCTGGCGGCTGTACTGACCGACTATTAAAACCAACGCAGTTCGGTATTGCAGTCTGATCTATGTTAACCAAAGTATTTCAATCTTCTTACATCAGCAGATTCTCTGCGACTATCCAGACCTTACCGCAATCAAGATATAGACGGTAGACTCTTAAATCATCCTTTTTTCAGTTTATATCCCACCCGTCCCGCTGTTCACACCTAACAAGGCGTCAGCGGAGCCAGTACTCGCAGCAATCCAGAATACAATAACCACCACTCTCCGAGACAACCCAAAGCTAGCGAGCGTGATCCTCTTGAGTGACTTTAACCGCCACTATTTAACCTGAAACAGCAACCATATCTAACCACAGTTTATAGAGGACGCAAGCGAGCTAATCGACTTTTTCTAGACTAATAGTCTATATGGCTGTCTCCCCCAAGAAACAGCAATCTTCTAGTCTCTTAGCAATTCAGGAAAAAACTCTACTATTGACTAGACTGTAATAAACTGGCCAGATCTATTTATTAAATATTATCTATACCACAATGACTATAGTTCGGACCACCGTATTATATACTCGGAATAGAGTCTAAGAGCCCAGCACAAATCCACTGCTAGAGCAAAGAAAGCATACAAACGAGCGGATTGGAGCAAGATTAGGACCGAAGTGCTCCTGCGGGTGGATCTATAGAAGAAGATTAAAATAAGACCAGTACTGGATAAGATGATTAATAAGCTTACAGAAGCAACTGCAGTGATAGTGGACAAATATACCCCTGATCTACAACCAATACTATACTTTAAACGCTGATTCACACCAGAACTTAAAATCCAGCAGACTGAGGTTAATCACTTACACCGGAGATAGTAAGAGAGCTGCGCGGAGCTTGAACGAGACCATGCATATTCAGCAACTCTCTTCTAAAAGATATAATAAAAACAACGGGCATAGACCCGAACAATTAAAAAAGTTAAGATAGTGTATTGAAAGCAGTTCCTGGACAAAGCTGATAAAGAAAAGCTCTGGAAAGCGGCTATATATATAAAATCAAAAAAGACCTGAGGCTGTATCCCGGTCTTATATATCGACACAAATAAAATTATAAAAAACAAAAATAAAGCGCAGGCCTTTCTAGACATCTTCTTCCCCAAGATAAACAAACTCTACAAGAATCCGCTAAGCTATCTACCTCTGGAACTACCGTAGTAACCTATCACCAAGTTAGAGATTCAACGGTCTCTTAAAACCGCAAAAGGCTCTATAGCCCCTGACGAGGATGGCCTGTCGATACTTGTATAAAAATACCTTTAGAAGTCTTTAAAAAAGATTATCACCAGAATTTTTACTGTATTAATTAACCTGGAATATTATCCAAAGTATTGAAGAAGTATAAAGATCATGGTGCTATAGAAACCTGGAAAATCAGACTACTCAATTCCCAGAGTCTACCGCCCGATTTCACTCCTTAATACATTAGGCAAGTTACTCGAAGCGGTTATGACTCGATGACTATCGTACTTCGCTGAAAAGCACGGTTTACTACTAGATATATAATTTAAAGAACAACCGGGTAGAACAACCAAGCAGGCCCTGCTAGTCCTTGCTAGCGTAATCAACCACGCGTGGCTTAAGTATAAGATGGTGACCCTCATCGCTTTTAATCTGAAGAGTGCCTTTAATAGAGTTAATAAAGTAAGTCTAGACACTCGCCTCCAGACAAAGGAGATACCAGCAATAGCACGCAGGTGGATCACCAGCTTTATAAGCGATCACCACGCGAGTATAGGATTCGACGACTTCCGTATAGAGATAACCCTACTCGCGAATACGGGGTTAGCATAAGGCTCGCCTCTCTCTTCAATTCTGTTCGTGTTTTTCAACTTCAACCTGGTCAACTAACCTGTTACCTTTCGCGGGGGCGCATCAGCCTTTATCGACGACTACTTCCGATGGCGAGTAGGCCGTTCGGCCAAGAAAAATATAGCTAAGATCCAATCGGAAGACATCCCACATATCGAACCATGAGCCCGACGAACGGGATCCTGCTTTGCAGTGGAGAAGACTAAACTTATTTATCTTACTAGAAAAAAAGATGAACAGCTCTAGAGGTAGATAGTTATAAATAGTATAATTGTCGAAGCTTCGTCTAAAGCTAAGCTACTAGACGTGATCTTCGACTAGAAGCTTCAGTAAAAAGAGCACGTTCAGCAGACTATAAAATAAGTAACCAAAGTGACTATCGCACTAAGCGGGTTACAGTACCTGCGGCCGGAGAAGATGCAGTAAATCTACTAGACCTATGTGACACCAGTTATAGACTACACGTCGATAGTCTGGCATAATCCACTCCAGGATAAAACCTATCTCCGCCACCTAAACACGGTCCAAAGGACCGCATTAATTCGTATCTTATCAGTGTTCAGGACAGTAGCCACCACAACCTTAAAGATCAAGATCTATATTCTTCCCACCCACCTTTATCTTTACCAACAAGCTCAAAATACCATTACAAGGCTCCATATCCTTTCTCAGAGCCACCCCATCTGGAGCGCGCTGTCACGAGCCTAGAAACGGCGGAACAACGTCCCATTGTATACTCGCTTCCCGCTGGCGGAAGCGTTGAAGACGATAGATCTAGAAAGATTAAACGAACTAGAGACAATCAACCCACGTCCACTTTCACCGTGGCGAGCCGAGTCCTTTACTAAGATTAAGGTCAAACCAGACCAGAAGACAGCGAGAGAACATGCCGAAGCAGTACGGGCCATATCCAACTTAGTTGTCTACTCGGACACTCCTGGACAAGACGATCACCTGGGGGCTGCCGTCGTAGCGCTTAACAACAACCTCGAGATCATAGAATCGCAATAGGTCCAGGTGGGGCCAATGGACCGATGGTCAGTCTATATAGCGGAATTAATAGACATTTTTCAAGCAATCAGTACAGTGTTTAAGATCGCTCACGGCTGTCCCAGGCTAAGTGGAGGAATAACCACAGCCATAATTTTCTACAACAGTAAATCCGCCCTGTAAGCAACCTAAAACCCTGGAAACAAATTAGAATAATAAATTATTCACGCAATTCTCTAGACAGCAACAGAGATTTAAATAGAAGAAATTACGCTCCGCTTGCAATGGCTTTCAAAGCACTGTAAAAATACAGGAAATAACGCAGCAGATCAGCTAGTAAAGAATACCGCGCACCCAGGAAAAACACACCCCTTCCGCCCTCTGCTCACGAGGAAAAAAACATTGATCTAAAGCAGGAATTCCGCGCAGTGGGCGCACAAATGAAAGTCTACCCCCAAAGATAGCCATCTGCAAAAAATCGACAACGTACTACCGGCTATATACACGAGGAAATTGTATGGCAGTCTATCTAGAAACCGGGCGTACCTGCTCACGCAGCTGCGTACTGGCCATAACTAGTTATCCACTTACGCTAAGGCGCATAAATTTCGCGACGATGATCACTGCGTTTGCAGCGCACAAGAAACAGTCACTTATATACTAGTGGACTGTCCAAATTTAAGAGAACTGAAACGGGAGCTGAAGAAAGAAGTTGAGAATATATTCAGTTGCATATTAAACCTGTTGAAAGATTCAGCTGAAGATAGAAAAGATAAACCAGACACCATCTCGCGGTTTAAAACAGTCAATACTGTCTTGAACTTTGTAGAGGTGTCACAGCAATTCTGCAGTCACGCGCCACGAGAGTAGTCTAACAACAGAAACAGCAATTAAACCACGGCAGGCCTTGACAAGACTCTAAGTTTGTTTTCAGGAAGTGGAACACTCTATATATATATATATAGATATATATATAGTTGAGATGGCCTGCATATCGCTTTTTATTGCGAGAAGTCAGGGTAAATAATATCAACCAATCAATCAACTACTGTACTCGACAAATATATAAACCGGCACTTGAAGAACAATACAAGATATTTAATAATTGTTCTATTAAACCGGGAATTGTGAAATACTGCATAGAAGATATTGTATTATTATCAGGTCTCTTCATTATCTATAACACCAAGCTATCTCGACCTGAAGAGAAATTTTGGGAGGTTTAGATACTGGAAATAATTAAAAAGAGGATTCAGCTTTTACAAAGACCAAATTTTGATGGAACATCTCAAAACAATACCCGCGGGCCTTGAACTAGCGAGGCTATTAAAGAAGTAATTAACCAGTGAAATGACAACATCATAGATAATATAATAAATGAGAAGAGTTGTAATTTTGATTTTGATTTTCAGTCTATCTTTTATAACTTTAATAACAACAACAATAACAACAATTGACATAACAACAGTTCAACCAGCTGTAGAGATATTATTTCTGACTGTAACTACAATTACTACTACTCTAATTAGGATTCTGTGCTACATGATTCAAGATTTTACTATTTCTATATTTTTTTACTACAGCTAAATAATATACAATAAATCGCAAGCTCTTCATAAGGTTCATTAAATACTGTCTATTAATTACTATTACTTTTCAATTTACCCGTCTTGACAGTGGATATGTCTTAGAGTGTAGCTGTTTTAAATAATATCTATAGCTTAGCATTCATGACGTTATAGACAACCCCTTGTTCAATGTAAATAGTCCTTTCAACATGCAAAACTGTTCATATCTTAAGATATATCAAGCTTATAAACTGTTTAAATTAATAAAAAAAAAGAAGCAATAAGTCCTTGAATTATAAAAAGAGTGCTCTGGTCTAATTAAAGGCTTTATGTAATATTAACAGCCGACTAAAAGAAATCTAAATATTAGAACAACTATAGATGCACTGAAAAAAAAAGAATAGTGCTCAAGTAAATATTCAAAATCTCTTATTCAATCTTAGAAGACTAACAAAGAAGTGAATATATATTGCTGATATCTGGATAGATTTCTAGAGATATCTGGCTGGTTCCTTAGCTGGAACAGTATATAATATTAATTAACTAATTAAGTATTTAGCAGGTTTCCAGAAGCAACAAAAACTAGATGAATATCTGATTTAGCCCCAACATTAGAGTAATAACACTCGCCCAAGGACAAGCCAAATAGAGCCCGCTCAAGCATTTTTTAAACTTAATAGAGAGTAAACACGGCTTGCGACTCATATTGCATGTTCTCCTGAATTTATTAAAATTTATATTATAATCACTTGAATTTAAGATCAATCCTAAAGACTGGTCCAAGCAGGTACTAAAGATTTATAAATTTGACTAATTAGCGCGAATCCAGAACTTCTTTTAACTCCGGGTGTAACAATTTCAAAGTTAGAATAGTTAATTTATTGAATTCGGCTTGTGAAGTCACCGCTGAATTATCTATTAAAAATTTGCTAGCTCGTCTATCCAAACTTGTAGAGTAATTTGAATTTTATGCTTCAGTTACAAAAGAAGTTCTCTGTTTTAATTAAGTCTCTACTGTAATTTTATCTATAAATAGAAATCTCTGTTGTTAATTAATAACTGACCTCTATAATATATACCTTAGTTTTTATAATAAAAAATCAGCTATAGTCTATTTTTAACTCTTTCTGTCCAGTCTATATACTACAAAAAATAAATAAATACCTGTCGGCTAGTTAGACCCGAAATCATCTTCTATATGGCAAGTGGAATGACAGGTTACTTAAATTATCTAAATAGTTAGTGGTTGCTGGCGACTGTCTAGAGCTCTGCTTTTTATTAATTTCTTAAAAATTGATTTCTATTCTCAAGATAAACTAAGCACGACATTGAATTACTATAAATTATGCTCTTTTAACAAATACAAGCTTATTTAATCCATCGGGTCTTCAATATCGAAAAATTTGATCTGCGCCAAGTCGAAAACAATGCCACTGGACTCATTCCCACTGAAAATTATCTTTATTATTGGAAACTATATAGTGTTGATAAATAATCTTTTCAACTTTCTTCGATTTAATCAATATCTCTATAATATTCTTATTAACAGTCTTTATCGCAGGAACACCAAAACTGATAAAGAATCTACTCTTGTGTAGTATACAAGTTAAGAGAACAAGACTAAAATTTAGAGTATACTGGCCGCTGGTGGGAATATTAATATTTAAGAATTAAAACAGGCGCAATCTACAGTTCTGATAGAGGCAGTATATTATAATTATACTGCTATTGTAAAAGTTCTTCTAGAGAATAGAGCTTTACCTGATGTAGTGGATCTTTATTCTAGAAGATTATTAACTTTATCGACAAGTGTCTACAGTAAGATGGCTATTACCAAGTTGCTTCTGGATTATGATGCTATATTAATCTTGTTGTATTTGATAAACGGGCACTATTAGTAGAAGCTATACAGTCTAACCAGGATGCCAAGGTGAGATTGCTTTTGGATTATGGAGCCGATATTCATATTATTCATAGTTGAGATACAATAAGCCTGTTGCACGTTGCGGCTGTAAGAAATGCTAAACCCGCAATTATTAAAATACTTGTGGATGCTGATATATATATTAATGCTCTAGATAATTATAAAAGATCCCCCCTTCAAGTAGCAACTATATATTCTAGTACTAGGGCTGTGCGGTGACTACTGGATTGTAGTGCTACTGTAAACTTCAAAAATATAAGTCCAAGTTTAAAAGACTGTACTGCTTTATTCTACACTGTAAATTCTAAAAATTTAAGAAATAATAATAAAACTATTATCAAAACACTTCTACTTTATGAAGCCAAGATAGATATGATTAATTTTGTTCAAGAGACACCCCTACTCTATACAGTCTCTATATTCTAGTATTCGGTTGAGTCTATCTAGACTTAGTATCCAAGCCCTTTTATTAGCTGTATTCTAGTGTTCCCGCGTGCTCCTGTTCTCCAGTATATATAGTAATTCAACAACACTTTCTCTTCTGAACAACAAGATCAATTTATTATTTTTTCTTCTCTCTTCTTCTATACAAGATCTATCTCTAGAATCTGAGAGTCTATAAGATATTTAAAAAAATAGTTCTTTACTGTATTAGTTAATTACTATTAATAAAGATTAACTAGAGTTATCTAACTGCTAGCTGCTAGGCATTTTTCTGGCTCTTTTCTAATATTAAGAAATATATTTTAGAGCAGAATAACATTAAAAATATTATATTATAATTTAAAAAGAATATAAAAAGAGAGAGAGATTCTTGACTATCTAGAAAACTAATATTTTTATTCTTTAAAATTATAATATTTTTAGTTACTGATATTCTAGACTACTAGAACTATAACTGGTGAATAAATTACAGTTTATTAAAAAATCAGAATAGATCTATAATACTTGTAATATATTCTATTAATATCTTTACTTTTAAAGTTTTTTTTTCTATATAGTATCTCTCTCTAGCTCTTTCAAATCTCTAAATCTTTAAATCTCTAGATCCCAAGATACTGTCGCAACAGAGCTGTATATTAATTTATAAAACTTAACTAGTATAGAATACAGGTTTCTGCACCAGTTCTATTAATATCTATCTAAAATAGATCTGTTCTTCTATAATCCAGTCTATTGACTCTAGATCTATATCCCCTGTAAATATACAGTCTGTTTTTACTGTCTAAAGAGCTATCTCTATAGTCATTATACTATCTATCCCACCGCAGCTATAGTTAAACTTTACTAGACAGTCTTAACCGAGATACTACAGCAATCATGGCTAGATCTAGTCCAGAAGCCGTGCGTGTTTCCCCCACTGGATAGCCTCCCTATACCAGAACTACCAGTATACCCCGGTCTGGACTGTTTTCACTGCTACTATATCTATTAATCTGTGCAAAGTCTACAGAACCACCTGCCGCGGGCACACCCCGAGATATAGAAGGAGCGCGGCAGCTGGAAACCTAAGTCAACTGGACCTATAGAACACCCGATCTACTGTCAACACTTTTTTCTTATCCAGGCAGAAAGTATTTTTTTTAAGATCTAGTTATCTACTCAGGTCAAGCAGCAACTCCAGAAGTCTGTAGATATAAATCAAGTGGAATTTATCTAGATTTAGATTAATCTAAAGCTTGACTACAATCTGGCCGCGGACCAGAAAAAGAGTAAATAGATTTCTAAATAACAGGACTCTACTAAGATCTCTTCTTGACTGGAGCTAATCCAGTGGTCCAAGTACCTTTATAACCACTTCTTTACTACTGTGGCAGCTCTAGTGGCATTGTTTAATCAGATCTAGAAATTACTGTTTATTCTCTTTGTCTAGAGTGTTATACAGTTAATTAAACACGTGTATCACACCATTAAAGATTACTATATAAATAAGTTTAATTAAATCTGCATTAACAGCTTCCTGCAACAGCTGGATATCTAGAACTGTTCAATCCAGATTTATCTCAAGCTGTTAATCTATTAGCACTACTGGCAGGTATAATAGTATCTGGTCTACTTTATCTACTGGACCAGTCACCCCGACCAGACAACAATTCTCCGTCATCAGCTCACCACCGCGCAACTTGCTGCTCTAGACTAGATAAAAACAGCTGCAAAGCAGCTTTTACAGGAGAAGAAATAATCTAAATCTGGGCCCCTTGCGCTGCAGCAAGCGCTGGACCGGGTCTATCTAGACTTCTCTATTACTCTTCTAAATTATTCTCTTAAAGAGAATCTCTTTAAAAGTACAGTAGTCAGCTTTTTAACAGTACTAGAGATAGATACTACGAAGCAGACCTTCTACAAGTTATATAGATATACCGGCTATCTCTCCAGGTTGGTAAAGATAGCACAGATGCTGGTAGTTGAGCGTGCCGTGCAGATAATGGACGAGAGGGAGATGGTGCATTCTACAGATGTCCTGGATACTATACAGGAACACTTTCTACTTTATAGAGTCCAGATCCCATTTAACTAGATTGCCTGCCTGTATATATATAGCAAGAAGATCTAGAACACCATCACTAGTCAAGGATTTATCTATTAGAGTAATAATAAGCAGACATTGATATACAAAGAGCTGCGGCTGATAATAACCAGTTTCTAGTATTTTATCTATTTAAAAATAGAGCTGGTATAGATAGACTTAACAGAGCTCTTTTTAATCCACAAGAATAAGATACAGGAGGATATAGTACTGAATTTGTTTCTAGTAGATCTATAAAATAATCTCATCAACAATAGATATAGATAGAATTTTCTTCAGTATCAACCAAACCGCTCAGTTCTCGTCACCAGTGGCCCGCGGTGGTTAATAAACCGGGTACTAAACAGTAATTAATTCTAGAAAAAGTTTGTAGACGTGGAGCAGAGTAAGATTTAAATAATTTAATAAAATACAACTGTACACTACTATCTACAGTAGATTAATTACTTTTTTAAACAGCTGCTTCTACTAGTATATATTACCACAGACCAGCCAGGGCGGGCAATAAAGCTGTTTAGTTTATAATATATCAATACAGTTTATAAACAGCACCGCAATATCTTTATCAAAAATAGACTTGTCAGCACGGTGATAGTATATTATAAAGACTACTCAGTAAGCAACTTTATCAAGATTATTTATTGTTACCTGTCCAAGCCTGTCAGTGAGCTCGTTGTATACTATCTATAGTTGATACTGTTCTTTATCCAGAATCTTGAGTAGTAGATATACAGCCGACAAAACAAGATGTTACTATTTCTCTGGCCCCGTGGTGAAAATAGCTGGGATTCTAAACAGCTGCGGGTGGTGCTGCAGTACAAGACAAAGAGTCACCTGTAGATTAAGATAAATATCCTGTTCTATCAATATACTGCTATTGCTATCTTATAGATATATCTAAAATACAGGGGCTTTAAGCAAGACTACAGGACAGATAATGCCGCGTTTAATAAGCAGGCCAGTTATAGATCCTGGACAGCAGGGACTGTGTACGCACGGGGCTTACAGTATAATCTCAAGATGTAGACAATATATAGATAACAACTAAAGAATTTTAGTACTTTATATTTAGTTCAGTGGATAGAGCTGATTATTTTTAATTAATTGCTGGTATTTTTATAATTTTATCTAATTTCTGTAAATTTTGGTACACCTTTAATCAAGATAGCACGAAATTACCTAAAATAGATAAGTGACTAATCCATTTAAATAATATTTTTAGTACAAAATTCAGCCGGCACTGTCAAAGAACTATATAGTAACTTGAAAATATTTGTATAGTACCATTTACTATTTAAATCCAAATTAAACTTTTTAATTTATCTGGTATTGTATTTTCCATGTGTATATAGTTAAAAATCTTGATTATTTAATCGACAGTGTTTAATATAGAACACGGGATAAGACTTGACAGGGACAATTCTGTCCTGTTTTATCACTTGGCCGCTTTTGTTTACTTTTCTGTAGACTATATTTATTATATAGAATAAACTTGAGACAATATCTATACCCCACAAATACAATTATCCGTGCATTGATATTAATTTTTTAATCTAGAACTAAAGATAGTTTTTACTGATCTCCCGCAATTGATTACTCCGCTGGATAGAGTCTACTTTATACTGGAGGACCTAATAAATTCTTAAAATCTTGTTCACTCTGCTAAGACAGCCACTGATGATTTTACTCAAGATACTAAACTTTTTTCTATAGTAGACTAATTTAGTACTAGACCTTTATCTAAATCAGCCGAGTGATCTACTCTTGGATCACCGGAAAAATAGCTGTTGAGAGTTTTAGGGGCTGATGAACCGGCAGCTGTAACAACAGTGGTTACTAAATTATTTCTAGTGCCCTCGGAGCCATCTACAGAAATTGAATATAATTCTGCCTGCCGGGAGATTACAGCGTTTTTGTTTCCGGGTCCTGGGCTTGAGATAGCAGTTTAATTGATACTGCAGATCTGGTTAGTGGACTATTTCTCTTAATACTTATTGTATTATATTACTGAGATAGCCATGGCCCTGCTGTATAAATTAGAGACTATAAGAACTCTATACTGGTAATATTGTTGAAGAAGGGCTTTCTTTTTTTTTTTACTTTCTTTTCTTCTTCGCTTTCTTTTCTTCTTCACTTTCTTTTTTTCTTCGCTGACCCCCACTGCGCTGCCCCGATTCTTAATAAAAAAGGGGCTCCGTGTTAATATGGTGTAGAAAATACGTGTTCTACAGCGTACACGCTAAGAAAACGCGTTATCTTGACGCGTTTTTCTTAGCGTGTATTCTATCCGTGTTTATTTCTATACCTTGGCTGGGATGCCGATATGGACTGCCGTAATCTTATCTATCAACTGGCTACTGGTAGGTTAAGTAAGTAGCAGCATGCTAATGAAAAATATTAGAATAAGGATCAAGCTGTTAACAGAGATTTATATCTAGGCTTTATAATTATGGCGTCTAGGCTGGAATCCTGAAAATGCCAAGCTCCACTAATAGCAGCAGCTTATATCTAGGCTTTATAATTATGGCGTCTAGGCCGAAGCTCTGAAAACGCCTAGTATTGGGAATTATTAATACTGGCTTGACAGGACAGACGCGGTGGTCGGTTAATATAGGTGCTTTATAAATATATATTAGCTTAAGGTGTATCGCCATTAGCAGTAGCTTATATCTAGGTTTTATAATAGTAGCACCTAGGCCGAAGCTCTAAAAATGCAATAGGACATAGTAGAAAATGAGAAGGCGGATCAAGCTGCTAAAGCAGCTGCAGCAAAGGCCCCCCGAGATATAGATAGAAGCCTCAGTCTGGTCTACGTATGCAGAATATGCACGGAGGCAAGTCAGGTCCAGAGACAAGAATGGCTCATGTAGGCCCTAGAGAAACGATATAATAGGGTCCACCAACAATATCAACCTCAAAAGGGGTGGAAGCTTGATCTAGTGGCTGGAGCAATCTTAAAACAGCTTGCCCGCTGATACTATTAACTAAAAACGGGGCACGCAGCAATACCGACCTACCTTAGATGGATAGGGACCCGGGACTCATCTAGATGTTCAAGCTGTCAGGCCCCACAAGGAACAACAGGTTATCTGCTAATTAAATATAGACAATAGAGCCACCAGAGACGGGTTCTATACAGGACTCTAGCTAAAACAGGAGTATCATCACCCATGCAAGGAGAAGTAGCTCCAGAAGAACACCTCTTCGGGGACCAGAGGACCACGAAGGCCCTAATGGCCTTTCTTGCAGCAATAGATATTGGCCGCTTCCCAGGGGAAGCGGCCTGAGAAATAGATAGGGCCTCCGAGGATGATCTCAGGGGTCTAGAACAGGTGGAAGAAGCAGAGAGTAGAGAGGAAGGATAGTAGAAAGGGCTATCTAGAGTTATCTAGATAAAGCCCAACAGTCATTGAATA